>UFQX01000045.1:819246-985020 GCA_900497675.1 Arapaima gigas
TTTTTTTTTTTTTTTTTTTTTTTTTTTTTTTTTTTTTTTTTTTTGGAAGACTGGAATTTCAGTAGGGTTTAATGCTTTGTGGAAGTGTGCTGTTTGAGAGGCTGAAAGGTGCTGCCATCTTGTCAGAATCAAGAAACCCCACCAATGATGTGTAACAGACCTCACCTTTCTGTTCAGTTGGGTGTTGAACTCACCTCCATGAAGAAGTTGCAATATTCTGTATGTCCTTGAAAGCTGAGACTTCCAAGGGAGTGTCCTTCATACCATCAGCCATCTGCTTCCATAGTACCATGCAAGGTCTCACCAACAGTTAGACTGTATGTTAGTGTTAGACCTTTAGTGATCCAGTTTGTTATTTAGTATATCTTGTGTGTCCAGCGGCTGTGTGGGTAAATTTCCTTCTAGTGATCGAAGTCCTCTATCCTATTAGGTGTCTTATTTTTCATCTTAAATGATGAAAACTGTTTCCCACAGCAAAAAAGTGAGGTCTTTCTTGTAATGTAAATCTGACAACTGACCAAATGCCAGTAGCTGTGCCATTCATTCTTTACGATGATGATGGTTTGTGTGTAATATTTACATAGACGATAACAAAACTATCAATATGTAGAATAGAAGTGCTGTCTCGAGCTCTGTTTGAAGAAGTAAAATATGAAGTGCTGCACAGTTGTCATACACATTAGAACAGAGATTACAGATTAAACTACAGTGTTTTACAGTCAATTTTAAATGACAGTTTTGGATAAAAGTAAACAAACACTGCTGTCTTGGAACAATTAACCAAGTCTGCCTTCAACTTGTAAAAATCATCTCTTGTACATCTGCATGTGCATCTCTTGTTTCTTTTTTTTTTTTTTTTTAATTTTATCTGTTTACTGACTTTATCATGTTTCCTCATCAGGTGTCCATTCTCGGTTCAAAGAAGAGCATGAATATAGGGATTTTCCTGAAGCAGTTTAAGCGGTAAGTTTCTCCTCTCCCAAAACCTGCACATTATAATACTACCAGGTGTGAAAGGCACAGAATCTCCCTGCTTTGTATTTTATAACACCATGTGCCTGCATATTGCAGCGCTGTACCCCTACTCCTTGACCATTAGAGAGGTTACTTAGTATGTACTGTTTTTGTGGTCTGTGACAAGCT
This sequence comes from Arapaima gigas, assembly GCA_900497675.1. Lineage (NCBI taxonomy): Eukaryota > Metazoa > Chordata > Actinopteri > Osteoglossiformes > Osteoglossidae > Arapaima > Arapaima gigas. The sequence continues at coordinate 820,390 of UFQX01000045.1, forward strand.
TTTGAAAGTGGTAGATTGTTCTAATCTTGCTGTAGTTTTGTGCTGTTTGTGGCTGATCTGTCGACACCGAATTCTTCACAAATTACTCTAGAGGTGTGCTGCTTTGTGGCGCACAACAGGAAGGGGCTTGCTGTGTTGTCATACTTCCCCTGTAAATGGGGAGGGTGTGGGAGGGCATGCAGGGTAAAGTGCTGGTTACTCAGTTACACCTTTGAAATCAGAATTTTCTAATGTATTTATGCAGAATGACTGCAAGGAAGGAGTAGTACTGGTGGCTTGAATGTTGGCCAGTTTTTGCTATTTCTAGATATCTTAACATTTCTGCCATTTCTGAAATTAAAGAGATATTAAATATCTTTTTGAATATTATCAGTGATTTCAATTTCTTATGCCTTATCCTAGCTCTGCCTTAGTCCAAAATCTGTGCTTTATTGGTGAATGTTAGAATTAATACCATGACTGTAACCTTTTATGAAGTTGAATGTGCAATTTGAAAGGACCAAACACAAGGTGAACTTGCTATGGAATCAACTTCTTTCTGCAGTGCCACACTCTATTGTTTGAGGTACATCAGTTAATCGTCACCCTTGTGTCTGGTGTTCCTGTGCTGACAAAACTCTGGACACTTTCTAGGTGTAGTTTACTTGGCCCTTCTTACACAGTGTTATGTGACAGCAGAAATGGAGTACGGATGAATGTAGTTTGTTTAAAAATGGTATATTGAAACAGGTGAGTTAGTAGATTAGTGAGTCAAGTATGTGTTACAGTTCTGGAGTTCCTAAAAGTAGTAGTTTTGAAGTACTTTGCATATGAAGTAACGGGCTGAAACCCATTCAGACAAAGTACACTGTAACAATGAGAGGATTAACTTCAAATGATGAGATTAACATAAATCTGATCACAGGTACTGAAACACTTCAGAAATGCTAAAATTTACATTCTTAAAAATAATTTGATTGAAAATTTGGCTGAAAGGATCTTCACATAAACATGTCAGAAGTTTTAATGTACTTGAGTAACCTGACTTTTGAGACTTTGACTAAAGCTGTCGGGCAGGTTCATAAAGGTGCATAAACTCATTTCAAGTGAACATGAGATTGTCTAGGGCAGAGTTGGCATGTTTGTCAACAAATTGTTTTTCAAGTTCTGTAGTCAAATTGTAACTGGAAAAGACAGGTAGGTTTTAGTTGAATATTATTTTATTAAAGTAGCTTATGCTCTTCAAAGCAGTTGTCAGGTTTTTTTGTATTACACCACTTATTTATATTAGGATGGCACAACATAAGTATGCTGTAGAAACTACAAGGCTGTAACCACAACCCTGGCAGCAGGAGCTGCTGTTTGCTTTTCTTGGGAATGTTTTTCAATTATTAATATTAGCAATCCAGTCTTTTGCTAGACCATTTTGGGTTAAGTTCCCTGTAATTGTACATGAACTGAAGCAGACCTTACCTGTTACCCTCACTTTGGAAGCTGCCTATCATTTTAGATGTTCAGATTTTTTACTTTACTGTGAATGTATACGTTTAAATCCATTAAGTTCTCATTTTTGAAGAAGGTCAGTGCTGATGAAATTAGTAATGATTAACTGATGGGTTAAAGCTGTTGCTATAGTCACAAATGGTGAATTCAATTTTCAGAAGTAGATTAGCACAGGTGCTGAGTACAATTGTTTAAAGTAGGAACTCATAGAATATAACTGACATACTCCCCCCAAATGTTTCCCCAACAGACCTGTTTACAATGCAAAATGTTGTTTTTCCCCCATATTACAACACAAATGAGTTGTGTATTCTTTCTATAAAATATTTATCTTTTTGAACCAAATGTCAGTCTTATTTTCATTTAAGATTGTCATATGAATAGGATATTAGACTTTATAGACATTCCAATATTGTATGTAAACACTTGATTGGTCACTGGATCTGAAAAATTAGCACTCAAGTTGTGACAAATATCAGATTTTGGCATCTATGGTAATACTTCTTGGCATTTTGTGCACCTTCAACATCTTGGCTACAATATTTGATGCAAATATTATTTAGCTAATGCTTTCTGTAAAGAGATTTACAATGCTAAGCTACTTTTAGTGCTTTACTTATTTAAGTAAAATTATGCAGCTATATAATTTACGGTAAGTATCATTCTTGGAATTACCACGACTGAAGATGGGATTCCACATTTGTTCCCCTCAATGGTTATTTTATGATTACTTTGTGTTGAATACCTGCTCTGAACTGATAATGGGGGGAGGTGGCTGGTGTCATCATTTGTATAGACACGCATTTGTGTGAGATCTCTTGGGTCTTTGTCAGGATTGGGCACAGCACACTTATGCAAATACAATGACCATGTAATAGGCAAAAATGCCACTGTACTAAATTATGGTTGTTGTTGGGGGGGGGGGGCATGTGGATATATTTCCAAAAGCAATAAATGACTGCCCCCCCACCTATTGTTCAAAACCTTGTTATGTGAGGGGATGAGTGTGTAGAGAAATATGTTAGCTGGATTGAAGCTTATCACTTCAGTCAGACACAAAAGACCACCTGAAGTGAGGGGGAGGTTGGGGTCAGGAATGTTAGCTGAGGTCTCCAAGGTTTTTCCAATGTTGTAATACATGTGTCATGGTAATTTTTGCAACTGTCTCTACTCTTATCCCCCTGTAATAATCAGCTCAAATATCTTAATTTGTTACACAGCTGGATTAAGTTTATATTGGTCTGCGTTCATCTTGTTTGTCAGTGTTCTTTATAAAACTAACAAACATTACATATTTCCATACATGTTTATTCAACACATGAAAACTTATTACTGTATATAGTGCAATGCACATCATTTTACATTGTGTTAGTTTCCATTACAAACTTCTAAAATATTACTGAAGTAGTAGGTTTAGATTTTTTGTGCATTTTTGATGTTGTGCTTCCCTTATTCCTATACAGCCCAGTACAGGAAATTGTGGAGGACATCAAGCAGTGTAGCAGACTAAAATTTAGTGCTGGGATGCTAAAGGAGTTTTATAAACTCCTGCCTGAGGAGGGAGAGGTAAGTAAACTCAATAAACAACTCCATTTCAAATCTTACAGGTTTTTGTTTTCATCATATTGTAACATTTCTTATCCTGTAGCAAATGATTTCAGTTGGATTCTTTTAGTCTAGTCCATTGTAAAAATCATCTAATTGAGTCAGTTATGCTAGTTCACTGAGTCTAGATCAGTCTTTTTTTGAAACTGAAGTTTGTGTGCTTATTTTCTCCTTTGTGGTTCAGGTGAAAAAGCTGCATGAGTTCAATGGGGATTTTTCCTTGCTCCCAGAAGCTGACCAATTTATGGTACTCTTAGTGAAGTTACCCAGGTGAGTATTACTCCTGGCTTTTTTAACACACAGGGTGTTGTTCCTTAAATATTATGAAATGTTTGGGGTCAAGGTAGGTAATAGCTGAAATTTCTTCCAGTTATGAAGAACGACTCAGGAGTTTGGTTCTGCAAGAGGAGTTTTTCCCCCTTATGGATGAAATGGACCAGTCCATCACCACTATGACTGATGCTGCTCAAGGTACAGTATATGGTGGCTCCTGTGTCCTTAGTCACCGGTAGTAGGTAGTTATGTTGGACATGTGACCTTTTCTTGCCACATTTTAGCTGGCACCTATGAGAGAAATGGAATAAACAGTGATGGATTTAGACTTTTTAAATTATCAGAATTTGAATTTCTAAAAATAAAATCTTGGGAACTTGCTGATACCTAGTTCTTGACACTGGAGTCTTTTTTTTTTTTTTTTTTTACCCCCTCTCTCCCCCCCCCCTTTCCCCCTCTAGAGCTGCTTGCTTGTGAGGACCTTCACACTGTCATCCATTTGGTGTTGAAGACTGGGAACTACATGAATGCTGTAAGTAGAGTTATAGACAAGATTCTGTATTTCCAAGCAAATCTGTCATGGAAATGTCTTCAGTTAGCTAGCTTTTTTGTTTTTGAATTTACAGGGTGGCTATGCTGGTGGTGCTGTGGGCTTCAGAATGACCTCTCTGCTCAAGTTAGCAGATACTAAGGCCAACAAGCCTGGCATGAACCTCATGCATTATGTGGTGATGGTAAAATAATTTTATTTTTAAACAAATGCTTCTGAAAAAAAACAAATCATTATAGAACTGAAAATATAATGGCTTATCTCTATACATTAGCACTGAGGTACAGTGACATTTTAATGGAATTTTTCACATTCAATATTTGATACAAAGTCTAGATCCATAACTGTCATCTACTGTCCTAGAAGAGGCTTTATGTAGGAATCTAAAGTGCTTATTAATCTAGATGGCTAGTCTGAGCTTTGTCATGCAGCAGTTTTATAATTTCTTTGTTTCTCTTTCCTATTGTAGCAGGCACAGAACATTGATACTGGCCTACTTGAGTTTCCCAGTAAACTTCCACACATTGGTGCTGCTGGAAGGTATGAAATTTAAGACCTTTGTAACCTGAAGTTGGGTTAAAAGTATTCAGTTAGCTTTTACTAAAAAACTTGGCTGAAAATGTAGTACTTTAAGACTTTTCAAACATGAACCTGAGGTACCATGAATTCTACAGTCTTACCCCATTATCTCACCAACCTCTCATCTTGCCACGTAATGTGGCAGAAAGGATTTCCTGTCATCTTATTCTGAAAAGCCAAAATCAACTTTGCCTCTGTCTCTTGCCTCACATGGAATATGTCACTGCCTGTTAAGTCACCTATGCAGTTGTCTCTGTTATGCTGCCACTTGCAGCTAATGAATGTCTGCTGGTCAGACAGCTAATAACTAACTGCTTAAACCTGTCCTACATACTGGATATGACGGATTTTCTTGCACCCCATAATTTTGTCTACATGTCTGTATGTGCTCTACATACATGCTGACACACTTTCACACATGAGCATGGCCATTACACATGCTGATACGTGCTCTCTCACTCTTCCTTTCTTAACTTTGTTGCATTTAGAATAGCATAGTAAAGGTCGTAAAGTTTGGTAATTTATTGTGTGCATGTCAGTACAGCCAGTGCACTTAATGCTGCAAATACGTGTGTTCAACAACAGGAGCCACTATCTGCACGCAGCCAAAAGAAAATGTAAAAATTAGAAATTATACAACATGGTACTGTACACATTAGTGATGTAGGGTAATACAGTTTGGTTTTATACTGTGTGTGTGTGTGTGTGTGTGTGTGTGTGTGTGTGTGTGTGTGTGTGTGTTCCCTGTCATCTCAACTACAGCCAGCATGTTTGTAAATCTCTGTATCATTCATCTGTCCAACAATACTTGTGCACAAAATACAACCACTTTCACAGTATGTTACTTTTTACCTTGCCACTGCTATACTATTTGTATAACTGTGCACATTTATTGTGTATACACTACACATCTCAGTCATGCCATACTGATAGACTCTTAAGTTGCCAACCACTACTCAGAAAAAAATTTGACTGGATGTGGGTGACATGAGGCAAAACTGAAAATTTTGATTAAACTTTAATTAAAAATCTAGCCCCCCCCCCCAGCAATTGAAGCTCTTATGTCTGTATCTTAATGAGAAGGTTTCTTTCAGGATTCACAAACAGGAAGTACAGGCAGAGTTCCAGAGACAAAAGAAGAAAGTTGAGGAGGCAAAAGTAGCAGTCAGGAAGCAGCCAGATCTACAGGCTCAGATGGAGTCTTTTCTGGAGGTTAGTCCAAGGCCATTTCAAATCTCCAGATACTATAGCTCAAGATTAAAAGATGTACAGCAGGTTATGCCATGAACATGTATTAGGCTAGAGAGGCAGTGCTGGTCTTTTGGCTTAACATGTCACTTTTTGTTCATCAGAGGGCAGGTTCAAGACTGACTAAGATGGAGTCTTCCCTCCAGAACCTAGACTCTTTGAACTGCTCTGTGGCAGAGTATTTCTGTGAGGACCCTGGTCAGTTCAAGCTGGAAGAGTGCTGCTCCATCTTCCATTCATTCTGTGAGAAATTTCTGCGAGCTTTTCAAGTAAGTCATGAGGAAGAAAGGACTAGTGTCTTACTGTCACCATTAGCTTTACTCTAGGCTCTGACTTTTGCTTCTTCAGGAGAACCGAGAGCGGGAGGCAGTGGAAGTGAAGCGGAGGCAACGTGAGCGTCAGAGCTTAACGGCAAAACGCCGATCCACGGCCACCTGCTCGACCCAGGATAAAGACATGGACGGGGTGGCGCTGGAAGCCATTCTGCAAAAATTCACAACTGGCCGGGGGTCCCGAAGGAAAATGGGCACTCCCTCACCCACCAACAGCAGTCTAACTGACATCCTTCCTAATCGGCATCCTCCTGAGGAAGAACAGGAGTCAAGGACTAAAGAGTTAACACCAAAGAGCCCATCAAAGTCTGTGGAACTCTTAAAAAATGAGAGTAATTTAGGTGTTGATCTAAACTTTCAGCAAGAGGCTATACCACTGGTTGAGGATATGTCCCAAGTCCCCAAGGAAGAAAAGAGAGAGCACACTGAGCTGGTAAGGAAAAACATTAGGGAGATGCCTGCACCTAATAGTATAAACCAGACAGGGATTACACAGTTGTCTACCAGACCCTTCCCTAGAAGAGCACCCTCTGTTGTGACAGAGCTGGAGGGAGAGGAAGGGGATGAAAAAGAGGAAGCACAGAAGCTCCGTGAGGTGTCCCGTAAGGTCCTACGTTACCAGAGTCGAGGAAGCCAGTCATCTGGGGATTACAGTTTAGATGCACCAGGGTCACCCAGCAATAAGAACATATCCCCTCAACGTCGGGACTTCACCGAGGATAAAACTGATGTGTTGGCTGAGCAATCAAGCCATGGAGCTCCCAGGACTGTATTGAGTCCTCATTTTCAATCAAAGGGCATAACTGGCAACCTCCCTCGACGTCACACCTTTTCTGTCCCTGCAAGTGACTTCCCATACAGTGACTCAGAGGACAGGATATTGGCACCTCCCGTAGTGCCAACTCCAGTTCCAGTCCCACTTGGTCTTCTGGGTAAAGGAAAATCTGTGGATAGCAGTCAGCTGCCTTCCAAACTGGAGAAGCTTCAGAATCGAGAGCAAAAAGCCCCACTTGGGCTCCCTGACTCTCACCAACAAAAACACCAGCCTCACAGACTCCTGGATGTAAGCAACCATGCCAGCTCACTACCGCAACCAGGCCCCCAAAATGAGAACTGTCCCACGTCAGTGCCTGGCCAGCAGAATTGTAAACCGCAAGTGGAGATGGCAGGGAAGGGTGACGCAGTGGAACCTGCTCCTGCCCTCTGGCAGACCAACATCCTTCAGGTTGCACAAAATGTGTCTCAGAAACCATACAAGTCCCTGGAGAAGGCCAAGGTGGATGTGCAAGAGAGTTCCATCTTTTCTTCCTTTTCAGGCTTCTTCAAGCGCTTCAGTGAGAGGAGCAAACCAAAGGACAAATCTGTGGGCAATCTGTCTTCATAGATAGGAGCCTGACTGACTGTTTTTATAAATTTTTGTTTTGATCTCAATTTTCTGAACTCCAAGAATTGAGTATAAAAACATTTTAGTGAACAAAGGTTTAAACCTAAATTTTGGTAGTTTTCCTTTGAAAAGGAATGGATTGATTTTTTTTTTTTTTTTTTTTTTTTTTTTTAAAGGGAAAAAAAATGTAAGATAGGAATTTAAGACTATTTTTTTAAAACTAGTGAATATTTTCAAAAAAAACTGTAAATAAAATGTTTTTACCAAATCCTCATTTTTGTGCACTTTTATTCAAACTTGTTTCTGAGCAGGAAATGGCAAATAAATTGGTACACTGCCAGGTAAATTTATTTATATTTTTATAAATTAAAGTATAATGTATGAAGGAAATGTGCTTTGAGTACAGGCCAGGTTATTTGCTGAAAGGAAATCTTTAGTTGGTTTCAGCATATTTATATCCTGTTTATACCCAAGTTTGCGCTAGGTTTTCTCAATCTGTATGATGAATATTAACACTTCTGTGCCTGTATCAACATTCACTTTCTCAGTATGGGAAGTGGCATCTGACTGTTGGCACACTACACTTGGTGGAACACTACAATTTCACCAAGCAGCCGTGTGAGACGTTTAGCCTGACGCTTCATGTGTATCCACTCTCCGTCTCTGTGTGCAAATGTGTGTTGCGCATGGATTGGAACTAAAGCATTAGGTGTTAAAATGTAATGGACATGGTGCAAAACTTAAAGGCAGAGGTGTCTCTTTAGAAAAATCTACGTTAAACGTGATCTGTGGCTCACGAGAGCAAATGATGACTGACAGAGGGAGATGTAAATTTAAGTAACTTCTTCTTTTGACAACATTTATTCCATTGGCCACTTTAGGGTCACGACTGTAGTAACTGCAATTCAGATATTTACTAGGTGTTCAATTTTCTAGAACATTTTGGGTACAGGATGAAGGGATGGAGCTACACCGCAGATGTGTAGGAGCTGGAGGAACTGTGTGCGTTAGAGGGCAGTGTGTGGCATTCAACATTTCTGATCTGCAAAGATGTTAACAGAGGTTATTGGTAGAACTTCTCCTTTTGCTTTTTAAGCTCTGAATATAATGTCCAGCACCTGCATATTTTTCCACAATTTGCACACATTACTGTTAAACTAATTCTCACTGTATGTGTTCATTTCTCAGATTTTTTTTTTTTGTTTTTGGGTAGAATTAATCACAATAGAAAATGCGTACTGCTTAGTTTTGATGCTTTAGGCACATATGAAATCTATTTTTTGTGTAGTTTAGGCTTTTAGTATTGGGTTTATGCACTATAGTGCAGTTCTTTTTTTGTATTTACCTATATATACAAGTGTGATTGTAGCTGAAGCAATTCAGAGTAAATACCTCTTGGGCAACATTTTCACTGGGATTTTCAAGTGGAATGTAAAGGCTGTGACCACTGTGCTAACTACCTGCTGATTTATAGGCATCCATATGCTAAAAATACAAATAATCCCTGTGTAACTGAGGCAGAAGAAAAACATTAATACTCAGTTTCCACTCTTCCAAGTCAGGGTCTTGGATATCTAGAGAATATTCTGGAAGTTACTGTAAATATTTCTGGAAGCACAGATGGGGTGTTAGACTAATCTGGAGAACATTAAAAGATCAAAATCACCAGAGACAAGCTTACTGTTTATTACTTTAAACATTGTCATTAATAGAAAGGTACACCTTTTAAACCTTTGTCACACACAGAATTATATGTATTTTAGTAGCCATGCACTTTTAAAAGTGAGAATCCTGTTGTTTATGCACATGCTTTAGATGTTTTTCTTAGCTGGTTAACACACAGCAGTTTCTGCATACAGTATGTAAGAAAAATGCGTGTTCTTAGTATTAAAAATTTTTCCAATTTTATCCAGTGACAGAAGTGGGTCAGAACATAAAGCCAGAAACAGTAAACAGTATACAGTAATAAGAAAATGCAAACAAAGAGATGCTGAGTTTGTGCAGGTAAAGTAATGGCAGAACAAGGATGATCGTATTTGGCGGAGGTCGTTCTTTAGCCTTATCAGGAAGTTCCAAATCTTCCAGAAATCAATTATGTCCCACTATTAAGATGCATCTCCTCTTAATCTTAATCTTAAACCATTATCTTTTCCAGCAGATAGAATTAGATACCTTGGTCAACCATGTTTACAGAGGGCCTCTCAGCCATAGTAACAAAATACATATTCTTGTCAAATATGTAAAATAATCACCATGCAAACACAGTTTAAAGGCAAAACTTTAGCTTGTGTTACTCATTGAGGTAAAGTGTGACAAACCCCTTTTGCGCTGCTGCCAGTGTCAACTTGCAGAATAATAATTTTAAGTAATTTATAAATCATTTAAAGGCCAGTGATTAATACTAATAACTCTGTTACTTGATGCTTGTTGGAAATGTTATATTTTTTAAATTGCACTTCTTAAAGCAAATAAAGGGAAGCGCCAATGTGAAGTATTTGGCTTGGGTTTGTAACGTTTTATTTTATTATATTTGCTGTAGTTGATCAGGCTTTGGTGATGTGAGATAACTTTGAGAAGCTTTCCTCTATTTCAGATAAACACTGGAAACAATAAATATAATAAGACAGTGGTTTTCTCAGTCAAATGAGGTTCAGATGTTAATAATTTTATACGCTGCATTTGATTATTGGTTTAATAAATGGATACATTAAACTGGTCATTTCATTTAAGGCTTAATTCAGCTCAGCCTGTTTGAAATTTCATCCTGCATAAGGATGTGTTTCAGATAAATTGTTTGCATTAATTTGCTGCTAGCATGTGCATATGCTTATTTGTGGGATGATGGTGGTGCGATGGACTGGTGTCCCATCAAGGGAGTACCCTGCCTTATGTGCTATATTTCCATGGATGGACTCTGGACTGGAAAAAAGTGGTTAATGAATATGGATTGTTTGATTTAAAAAATACTTCTTTAGTATACTAATTTAGCAAAATTTTCTTCAGAATGTCATTATTCAAAATTAGACCCTTAGATCAATCAGAAGGGTCCCATTATAATATAGCATTAGCTGGGCTTAGAAAGTTTGCTTTCTCCCTTTTAATGTTCTTAATTTATGCATAAATTTAAGTTACAACATGATCAGACCTTCATTAAAGTAATAACAAATAGACCCAAATAAAACAAATAACAAAATGTTATATTCTTTCATTCATTCATTGATCAAAATTATTCATCTTTAAATGTCTTTGTCAGAAATATGTATGTGAACCTCTAGGATTATCTCTTCTGTTTAGGGGTAATTTGAGTCAGGAGTGTCAGTCAGTGGGATGACGTTTGGGTCTCCTTGCCCTGCTTAAACAGCATAAACATGAGGCTTTATGACCAAGGTGTGCCATGGTTTGCTCAAAGGAGATTTCTAAGGACCTCAGAAAAAGAGTTTATCGGTACAAAGCAATTCCCGATGTCACTGGCCTTCGCCAATATGCTGCCAGGCAGATAGTGTAATAGTGGAGAAAATTAAACATTATTGTAACTCTCCCCACGAGTTGACCTCCAAGAAAAATCACTCCAGAAGCAAGGAGTATAATATTCCAGGTGAACATGAAAAATCCCTGGGTCACATCTAAGGATCTGCAGGCCTTTCTTGTACTGGCTGCTGATCAAAGTTCATGGGTCCACATCAGGCAAACGCTGAACAGGAATTATGTGTTTGGGAGGACAGAAAGGAGGAGGGAGGAGGCCACTACTCTGCAAGGAGAACACTGCTGCCTGTTTATAGTGGTGGAAGAAAGCAGGGTTTCAAAAGCTCTGCACAAACTAAACCAGCTATGTCATAAAATGATTCACTGCTCCAAAATGCTCAAAACACTGCACACTGGTGACATCTGCTGGAAACCTTTATGCAAACACACAGGAAGACCCCCCCCCCCCCCAAAAAAAAGAGTAATGACAAGCAGTTGCATATATATTCACTTCTACAGTATCCTGAAGTAAGCAGATTTAAATTAATGCAGAATATTTACACCTTGATATAGGTACCCTAAGTAGCCCTCTATATAGATATATTTTTAACCATTTTCAGAGTGACAGTACAGGGTGATTCAAAAAGATTTAACACTTTTATAAACCATATGAACACATGGTGGACACCAATTTTTTACAGTATCTATCACTGTTTTTTCTTAAACTTACAAAAGCTTAACATATACCACTTGTGTCGCATGTTATTACTGAGGAATAAATGTATGAAGTTTTCAGTTCTTTTTGAAACATGCTGAACAGTTTCGCAAACAATATTTATAGTTTGTTGGCCTTTGTATATAAGAAGGTAACGATATGCTTATATCATCAATTGTGTGTGAATTAAACTTCATGCGTGTCTGAACGTTGTGTATGGAGTGGGAGTAGGGAGTGTTTGTGTAACTTGGCCTAGATAATGGAATCTGTTAGCAGGAATTTATATTGAGGAAACAATTCATTCAAATGTTTTGGCATTTAAACAGTTTCTTTTTTTTTTTTGCTGAGAACTTCTCTTGCTTTGGAGACTATGCTCTCACAGGGTACAGATGTTGTTGAAATGGACAGACATTTCTTAGCCAAATAGAACAGATGAGGGTAGATGGATTGGTCTCTGACTCAGTACTCCAGAAGGTCATTTGTTCTGCTCAGATATGGTGCACACAGGTACCTCTGAGACTCACCTGCAGCATCTGCAGCTTCTCCAACTGTCTTAATTCAAATAAAACTCATTTGGTTTATATTTGTGGTTTATATACACAGGTATTATTATGGAACATCACCTAGAACCTTTTCCATAACAAAAATGTACAGATATGCCTAGATATGTTAGATATGCCTATATGTGCCTAGATATGTTAAATACATGGAATAACAAATGACACAGTACCTTGTTTAGGTAAATTTAAAGATCCATATTCACTAGTAGTAAGCCCATCAGACAGATGGTCAGGGTGTTTAGAACAAAGGTGCCTAAACACTGATCATGAGCTAGAAGACTACTGGAAGAGAGCTCTATGGATGGCTGATTCAAAAACACAACTTTTAAGACACTTGTGAAAGGTTATGCGAGGCCAAAATCAAACACTCAATTCCAGTATAAGAACCTCATCCTAACTGTGAAACAGGGTCCTGGCCGTATTATACTCTGGGCCTGTATTGCTTCCATGAGACCAAGACAACTTGTTATTGAAAGAAGTATCAATTCTGAATTGTACCAGCAAATTCTACGGGAGGATGATGGGTTATCCATCCGTGAAGTGAAGCTCAGCAAAGAATGGTTACAGCAGAAGAAATTATTCCAACTGCCAAGTCCAAACCTTAACCCAGTAGAAATGTTGTAGCAGGGCCTGAAGTTTATGAAACAAAAGTCCATCAACATCACTGAGCTGATGCAGTTCTGTAAGGAGGAATGGGCCAAAATCTTTCCAAGCTGAAGTGCAACACTGACCAACCATAACTGTAAAAGTTTTGTTGAAGTCATCGGTGCTCAAAGGGTTCACACATTTTTCATAGCAAACACATTTAATGTTGGATCATTTTGATCCATAAATGAATGAAAAAATATTTTCTGCATTATTTCTTTTATTTTTGTTTTTTTTTTATAACAGACAAAAATATGATTGCATCTTAGGTGAAATCTATGCCATGTATGTTGCAAAATGTATTACTTTTCATATTTCCTTTTTGTACAAAATTTGCAAACTAATTCGTATTTTTGTGCATATTACAGTTGGCTCCTGTTGCCATTCAGCATGATGGTCATGACGATGATCGAGGTGTATTTTCGTCTCTGAAGCACACCCAAACAGCCAAGCACACAGGCTTCCTCCAGCAACCATCACTTTAGTGCGGTTCCTTCCTCCAGCACTGCCCCCCCCAAACCAGCCCCGCCCTTGTCACCAATCCTCTTGCTAGTTTAGTTCTTCACTCTTTACGGACTGGCATCCCCATCCATCTCAAAATCCTGTCGGCCCACCCTCTCACCAGCCCTGCTATTTGCAAATGTTTGGTATGGAGATGCTAACATATAACAATTACTGGGTCCTGTTTTTTCCAGCTGGGAGCCTGTTGTGAGTATTTTTGGTAGTAGGATCTTAAATTTGTTGCCTTCAGTACATGAGATACATGTCCACATTGTGCAACCCAGAGTAGGCTGAACGTGCAAATATCACAAAGAACCACAGGCATGCTAGCCATAGTGACGTGTAGACGGTGTTACATTTTATTTCACCAAACTTTGTTACCTTGAAATTGTTGCATTTAGTACACATCACTAATGTGTATAATAGTTCCATGTGTGTGAGAAAGTTCAGCATCATGCTCGACACTAGGTTGGTGCAACAAACGCTCCTCCTGCGACGTAACTATGTCCTGCGTGTGATGCATTTATATGTGTTTTTCGAGCCTTATTTCGAAGAGAAAAGTGTTTCAAGACACTAAGTGGGCTTTTTCTCATTTAATAAACTTGCCAATGCAAAAACCTCCATTGAGATCTACTACTGTGCTAAATTTAAAGTCTGTGACTTGAAAAACAAAGCAGAGCATGAAGAACAAAGAAAAAAAACAGATGGACAAACAGACAAGCAGAGATTGGGATTTATAGATATAGAGACAGTCTTAGAATTAGGAGGAGTCAAAACCAATCTACAAGTAAAGCTAGTAGTTGTTTCAATGAACAGAGGCGCTGACAGTGAGACGCGTTGTGGAAAATGGCAGACTGGTGTGGTATTTTATCGTGAGGCTTGCATGACAATGATAAGTGTGCAGCTGGTATTTGCATACCAAGATACTTTACATATGTTTAAATACACTGTGAGAAGATTTTCATAAAGATCATTACGATGATGAATGACTACTGTTATTTGCTTGTTTGTCCTCTCAAATAAGTTTGCACTGATACTGGCTGTCTGTTGAAGTAGTGGTTAATATGTGTATATATGTAGAGTACATGGTTAGGGACTAGAAACCAGAGCAGTGGGTCAGTTAAACAGTAGCTTTAGGACTACAAGAGACACATAGCTGCCATAGAGGTGTTATTCTGCACAACATTCAAGAATCAGGTATTTTTTGGCCAATCCATCCTGAAAACATTCCTCAAATGGCTGAAATTTTCCCGTTTTTAAATAATTAAAGAGCAGTTTTAGACAGAAACGTGCAGAAAGAGGTTCGCTTGAAACGCCACAGGAAAAACAAGGCGATGCAGAACTTGTTCCTGGATGCCGAGGGAGCTAGAGGCAGGTAAAACTCTGGCGCAAATGGCGGACCCTTCGTGATCAGTGAAATACACAAAGTTGTGTTCCCATGTCTCTCTCAAAGCCTCGTAGGAATTTTTGCCAACACTTGTTCAAGGCTTGTCACACCTCTACAATTGTTCTTTGCGGCAAATTTTTCTCCACTTTAGTTAATTCTGTCTCAAGTCCACTCACCTTGTCTGAGGTTGTAATAAAATGACAAAGCAGGTATTTAGAAAAGTCTGTATTGGGTAGGCCACATTTAATTCTTCATAGCTTACCGTTATTTGGGCTAAAAATAAATGCAATGTGACAACTGCTTAGACAACTATTTCCAAAGTTTGAGTTAACTAATATTAGGGGGAAAATCTGAATTGGGAGGAACAGGAGACTGAAGAGAAAGACTGCATGAGATCCAGAGTATCCCTTAATTTCTCCCCAGATTAGTAGTGTTGTAAATGAAAAAACTCTCAGTTAGACCTGGATTTTTGTGAAATATATAAATGAAAGGCAGACACCTTATCGGTCTTGGGCAACATAAGGCTGACACCATACTAATCCATAGAGACTCCAATCTAGGATGGGACCAATTAGTCATTTGTTTAATTTTTGCCGCCCAGTAGGACAGTTTTATATCTGGCCACGAAGTGCCGGCCAACTCTTTCAGTCAGCCAAGTCTGGAGGGCCTATAGTTCTGTGTAAAAGTCTTAGGCACCTGTGGGAAAAATGCTATAAAGCGAGGATGGTTCTAAAAATAATGCCATGAATACTTATTAATCAATAAACCTTCTAAAAAGTGCAGTAGACAAAAAAAACCTCAATCAGATCAATATTTGGTGTCACCACCCTTTGCCTTTAAAACACCATCAGTTCTCTTATGCAAACTTGCATGCAGTTTAAGGTAGAGGTTGGTAGGTTCTTCTTCCAAACATTTTGAGGAACTGGCCACAGTTCTTCTGCAGACTTTGACTGTCTCTGCATGTACTCCCAGACTGACCTGATCATGTTGAGATCAGGGCTCTGTGGGGACCATACTATCTGTTGCAGGATTCCTTCTTTTTGCTGAAGATTGGGTGTTTGAGGTCGTTCTCAGGCTGCAGAATGAATCTGGGACCAATGAGAAACCTCCCTGATGGTAGATAAGAATCTACCTGTTCTTCTCAACAAACATTGAAGTTGCATGCCCAAGACTTTTGCACAGTGCTGTAATTCTGGGCCTCTTCTTCTTCCAAATATATTTTGAGATCCAGGTTTTTAGTTTCTTTAAAAAATCATTTGACAAGTAGTAGGGCAGATTTTTGAACAGCTATAGTCAGCAAGGGGAAATGTTTATGCTGACAACATTAACTCTGCAAAATAATGAAATAGGAAGAGTGGTCCGGTCCAGGCAGCCAAGCTCGCATTACATTTTTTATTAGTAGAGAATAATAGGATATTCATATCAAGAAACCCAGGTTTTCAGTCTTAACCATAAAAAGCCAGTTGGAATAACAGAGTATTCAGTTGCATGGCCGGAGATTTAGAGAGATTCATTTTATAATCTGAAAGTTTAGTATAGTTGGATATCACCTTTAATTAATACTAAATATTTTACGACTAAATATTATTTAATATAAGCTGTTACTTATTAAACCAGTCCTACTAGTGTTGTGTATGCAGTCCAGCCAACTGTATACACTTTTGCCCCAGTACAAGTCAGCATTGTTCTTCAAGCAGAAAGTTAAGGAAATGTGCCCCTGTGCTTACAGTATATATTAGTTTCTGCAAAAACTGCTGACGTCAGGGCAATGAGTCTTCTTCTGCCATCTGGACTCCACTGTGGAGGGAATAGTCTCTATGGCAACCCCATCCTTTCACAAGTGTCTCCCTGTATACACCCCCCCTTCCATTTCTCTTCACCAGACCAGCATTATTCCCCCACCCTCTTTCCTGCATGATCCATTCCTCATGTCCTGTCTGCGGCGTGGTCTCAATGCTCTTTTCTAGTATTACAGCTGTTCCCATTTGAATTCTGCCCTGGTGAAAATTTCTAAATTTTTAAGCATCTTGTGTTTCAGAATTCTTTAAAAACCCAGCTTTTGTGATGACGCACCCCAAAATCTGCTGTAGCACTCTCACCTGAGCAGATTCTGTGTTCAGGTCTCTTGTGCGTCCTTCAGTGGCACGGCATCTGAACATTCATTATGCAAAGATTTGGAAAAAAATTAAAAGATCAAATTATTATAGTCAAACCCCTATAGTCTGGTCTCTCTCTGCACTACTGCCATACCTGCTGTATGCTTGAATTCTAACTGTGCTCTCTCCTTTCTCCCCACCCCCAACAAATCTTAACAGAAACCTTGAGCGCTTCCCCACATCTCTCATGCCCCCCCCCTCCCTCTCTCATTCTCTCTCTCACTGCCTGTGCTAACAATGCATAGTAATGAGTCTTCTGGTTGGTGGAAGCAGCTGCCCCTAACAAAAGGGACTTAGTAATCAATCCCTTCTCCGCCCTTTCCCCCCAGTTTGGTGGGAAGATAAGACTCAGCAAATTATTTACGCCTTTTGTGACCCTCTCTGTTCTGCCTCTTTACTGTCTTCTGCTCAACACACCCCATTAATACTATTACTGAGTATGAAAAGGGTCAATTTCAGACTGCCAAAAGGGAGCAGCATGCTCACCATCGGTGCTGAGGATGCTCCGAGTGGCGCTGTTTTGTGTTTGCTGTGGACCATGCTTCACATTGGACAGCGAGTCTCCTCCCTCTTCTCTCCTTCAACCAATGTGCTGTAGGCATCTCTCCTCTCTCCAGCACACAGATTCACCTCTATGTCTCTCCTGAGCAAACACACACACACAGACACACACACACTCACACACACACTCACACACACACTCACACACACACACACACACACACACACACACACACACACACACACACACACATTCACACACTAACACACCCTGGTCTTTATATCTGTGGTTTCACTTCTTTTCTTCCATGACCGCAGGGCTTTTGGCAGTGAGTTGCCTTCTGTATGATGCCAAGTGCCACCACCTAACTGGTCTCTGCTGAAGCCTCACGTGAGTACACACTTTCCACTCCCTTATCTCAGGAGCGGCTCAGTCCGGGTTCCACCCCCTGTTGTTGTCATATAGGTCGCCATGGGAAAGGATGAATAATTAATAACGTCTGGTGTTGGTGTAACAATTGGACTGTTGGGATCTGGGGCTGTTTGGTTCTTTGCTGCTTTGTTTACAAAGAATGGTGCAGAAAAGGCATTCAGCTGTAAAAGGATGTGAGTGTCTGTTGTCTGTTTGTGACCATTGTTATCAACACTGCCCACCTCCTAGGCATAAACAAACCAAGACCTTCAGTCACTGGGCTTCAGTGGGGTTCCAGAGTATCTTGTCTACATGCTGTATGCCCCCCCGACACACAGTGCAGTTGCACCGGCCGGTGCTGAAATTGCTGGCACTTATGCTTCTTGTTCAAGCCTCTGTGTGAGACCCCCTCTGCTTGGTGTGTAATACTGCCTGTCCCCCCACGTGTGGAAGTGGAAGGGTGGTTGGTTGCCTGGCTCTGGCCCTGGTCTTTTCCCAGATCAGCTATATCCTGCAGGGCAGTTCAATGGCTTTTTTGTACCCGTGTGTACATGGTCAGTCTTCAGCATCATTCAAACTGCAGCCCTTTGGCATGCTTTGGTGACAACACAACGAATGGGATTTCAATTCCAGGAGGTGTCTACATACAGAATAAAATGTTTGACATTTGTGCCTGATAATTGAAGCTGATAGCTTTTATTGCACAGCGCAGTTCTGCAAGTGCAACACGTCACAGCTCGAAAAGCCACATCAACAATTTTGGCAACAGTGGGATGGTGTAGACATAAGCCGTTTTCCTTTGTCTGTTGTGAGTAAAGTTGTTGAAGTTCTGGGGCTGAGGAAATGCGTGTAAGTATGCTGAGCCACGCACCCCAGACTGTAACAGGGTGCTGACAGAGCAAAAGTGCATTAATGCTTCAAGAGACATTGCAGGGGGGGTCCTTACACCATGTAGGGAGCTGGGGCAGAGGGCCTGGCTGCAGACAGTAGGTGCAGTGGAGGGCAGGATCCATCCAGAACAACAGCGGGTTAAAGACTAGGAAGACATTCTTCCTCAAGACTGACTCATCAATGTAGAATTTTCACTCCAGCAGCTATACTGCCTTGAGGTGAGAGAAGAAAGCCTGTAGAGCATGGATATGGTTTAAACAGCCTTGTGGAGTTGTACTGGCAGGCTGAATTGAAGCTGCAGTTTTCCAGCACCTCAATTACTCTGCCACTGTACCGTTGAGCAAGCGTCTGTGCCTCGAGGGCTTCACAGAACATCTATCCTTATAACTGGAAGAAAACATAAGCTGTGGGTGTTGTTCCAGGGTGGTGGGACTGCTTAGCAAGCACGTAATGTCATAGCTGCGGATTTTGTACGGTCAGCGATGCTGTCGGTCTGCATATCACTGATCCAGAAGCATCTCCTTGCACACACAGCTAATGAGCTGGAAACCACTAACAAGTATGGAAGCCTCATTCTCAGCCAAACACACAGCAACACAGAAACAGTGCTCAGCATTAAGTGTTCAATTAATATGTGGGTAGTTTGAGATTTCCCTGCAAAAGGCCAAAGACAATAGAGGAGCAGTGAACTAGATACCACCAGCTTATCGTGCCTAGTCTGCATACCATAGCCAGGATGAGAAGGGCTAAAGGGCTGCATTTTCCCATTTCTCCTCATTTGGATTTGTACCCTGAAAGGGTCACACACAGATCCTCTCAGTACTTGCAGATCTCTCAGTTTGGGTGCAGTTTTTCCTCATCCTTCTATCCTATCCATTACAGAGGCACCTTCTGTTGTCAACACTTTCTCAGACAGAAGGAAATAAGCAATGCATACTTCTGTATACACATTTTAGGTATAGCCCAAGATGTTTTTCTGAAAATCAGTTTTTCTACACAGCAGTATGCAGGTTTATAGTGCCAGTACTAACATCCTCTTGTGGGTCTGCAGGAGCAGGAGAAGGCGCTGGGTGGGGGTAGACATAAAGCTGGCCAGTTTCAAAATAAATGACAAGATAACACGTAGAATGACTAACCACTCCCTGAGAACCAGTAGTTTCAGCTCCAGCTCAGCTAAAGTATTTCTGTGTGAGAGCTAAGCAGTTAGTAGTTTGAAAACACTCACAAGGGGTCGAGAGAAATTTCCTGTTTCCACTGTGGGAATGTTGCACCAGTAGAAGCTGACAGTGCGGGGCACAGCAGGGAGGTAGGTGGGGGAGGTCTGACAAGGGAATGAGTGGGCTGCGCTCACTGGTCCTTTGAGCTAAAGCTAATCAGCTTCCTCCAGGACAGCATGTACCTGTGTCATGTCCTTTATGGGGGCTGTTTACATGCTGAATTTTCACCCTTTTGGGACGAGAGGGGGCTCACACCTTTTTAGGCTTAGGAATTTCTCTAAAAGTCCATACATTAGATTGTCGGAAGTGAATGTCCCTATACGTTTTAATAGTTTCTAGATACACGTCCATTTTCAGATGTGTCCTGTGTGCTTTTGATGACGGCACACGTTTTCAAAGGTCTGTCTATCTGCAGCAAAGCGGCTGGTTATATTCTGAAATTAACCTAGACTGATTGCGGACACAACTTTTTCCCTTACAAAAATATGTTTGTTAAACGCATGCAAGAGTTGAAAAGAGTTTGTGCTTGAAAACCTGCAATTGTTGCTGAGCTCAGTCATATCTGCTTGTAGTGCTCAAGTGTTCAGTTGCAGCTATTGCAGCTAAAGGTGTGTAACTGGTTACTGACTGTGGGGGTTAATGTTAACTTTTACTTTTACTTTTTACTTTTCCCCCACCTGCGCACACAGATTTTATCATCATCCACAGCATTTATGTACTGCTAGAGCTGGCAAAATGATTTGGCCACATTTAATGTCAAATAGTTGATAAAATGTGGAAAATTTGAAAGGGGGGAAATGCTTTCTTCATAGGACTGTGTCAATGTTAACTTTGCAACGTTTTTTCCTTGAAAGTGTTAAAACTATTTAAAGTGTGCACTTGCAATAATTTTTAATTAACTTATTTCTGCAGAGATTTCATCAGTCAGGCATTTAATATTTTTAGCGGCTAAATTGTTATCAGATTTACAGCTAAGTTGTCATAGGTGAGTGTGTCTGGTTCAGTTTTCAGTTAGAATTTTTTAATTGGATTTTTGATAATCAACTTTGATGTTGCAAAATCCATGTTAAGTGAGTGAAGTCTTTTTATTTAGTATTAACTTTAAAAAGAGGGTTGTGTTGGGACTGAAATGGTTGTACAGCGATTAGTGTTGCTGCTTCACACCACCTGGGCTATTCTGGTGTAGCTTTGAAACCAACTGCTTCCATGGAGTTTGCATGTTCACCCCCTGTCTGTGTAGGTTCCTTTTCACAGTCCAGAGGCATGTGTATCTGGTTAATTGGTTGCTCTAAATGTCCCTTAATATGTATGTTTCTGCCATTCCATCCAGGGTGTAGTTTCCTGGCTTCGCACCCAGTGAGTCTGAGATTCTGGATCAGCCTAACCTAGATAAAGCAGCTAGGGTTGGAGAGTTTATGTTGGTTCTAGTACATAGTCATGTTCATCTTCTAAGTTCAACACATTCAACCTTTAACCTTTATTTGCTGTAGAGTGAGAACATTATCTTTGCAGTTAGTTTTCTGTTATGTGTTACGCAGAGGGAACTGACCTAAACATATTTACCGTTACTCTCTCTTTCCTTTCTGTTGTGAAGACTGTGTGTATTTCTTAATACTGTGTGCAAACCAGACGGCCCTAAGAAAAATACCCACCTTAATGTCTGTAAAGTGCAGCTCATGCAGTCATATGTGACTTTTATGAACCTCCAGCATTGCAGTTACTGAATGGAAATCATTGCAAACTTAAGATCAGCTCTGCATCATTGTGCAACTAAGAAAATAATCTCTTAGTTAATGGTTACCCCTAGAAAGCCTGTGTCAGTTAAGGGGAGTTGTTGTCAGAAACAGTTAAGTTGTTGAAGATATTTTTTAGAAACTGACTTTCGAAACAACTTTTTCAGAGGTAAGATCAGTGAGGATGACTTGGATGGTAGAGTATATATGGTAATGTGTCTCAGGATGTGGTCTGCTTTTTTTTTCAGTACTATAAAGAACTGGTCCTTGACAGATGCGTTATGCTAAAAAGACCTGCTTCTCAGATATTATCAGAGCTGGTTGTTATCCCTTAGAACACAAGCTATAATCCTGCTGGTTTTCAAACTATAAAATAGTACAAAAGAGGCAATGGGCTCTGTCATTTCTTGGTTGCAGTTATGGTCTTGGTTCTTTTGTTATGAGGCTGAAGTTACAGAAGTAGGAGTGGGGATGTGGCATTGGATTTATTCAACTCATTTCCACAGTGTTTACAGCTCTTGTAACTGTGAGAAAAGCAGCTCATGTTTTGGTTTGTTGAGGCAACATGTTTTCATTTTTGATCATTTAAAATTCTGCTAATGTAGCTGAAAGTAATTGAAGTTGAAATATTGAAGTTGTACAATTTATATTTTATTTAATGTATATTTATTTATAACTACATCCAAGGCTTATAAAAACACACAGCAAATAAAGTGAGGTATCTCCATCTTATTAACCTTTTATTAAGTGAGAAAATAATAAAGAAATTTGAATGTGGCCAGTTGCTGACAAACACCAAAGGTTTAAGAGACTAACTGGTCAGCAATCAGTATTGAATGAGAGACCATGCAAATTATAAATATATATATTTTTATTCTCAGCAATTAATTCATTTTAATGTATTTCCAATTTAATAAAAGATAGTAAAATAAAAGTCCTGCAATAGACTGGCACCCGCACTATCCAGTCCACCATGCCTTGAGCATTATGCTCAACTACAACCTTCCACTGGCCATGCGGGTTTTACAGAGATTTTTTATTAACTTTTATCTGAACGTTATAGAACTTAGGTCAAGGAAGGTTTGTATTATTAAGCTTTAGTAGTCAGTGGAAAAGTAGTAGAGTTTGGAGTTACTCCTGTTAACAATCAACTTTAAATCTCAATGTTAGCTGGCAAGTTGAGGAGCAAACATATTATGGTTGACTCTTCAGCACTAGAAATGTTTTAATGTGCATTTAAGGTTGAGATTGATTTTCATTGTTTTGACTTTTCCAAGAGAAGGTGGTATTGTATTGAACTGTGTATTGTTGCCCTGGTGAACCTTCCCTTCATTTGCATGGGAATGTTCCATGTTGACAAGAGGTTCAGTGGTATCAGTTTAGTATAAATCCATAAACCTATGTGGGGACATTGGTGTTACGGCATACTTGTCTGCTGCTTGATGGGGTGGGGTGGGGTGGGCTCTGTGGTGCAGCCTCTGGAGTCCTCACCTTTTCTGGATTGCACTTCCATAAGCAGTTAGCACTGGCACTAATGGACCTCTCTGCATTGGATTAATTCTGACTCCATCTGAATATCCCAAAATGGTATGCATGGTTGCTGCTACTTCTCCCAGTGCATCCATAACCCAACGGCCATCCCTCCCTTTGTCCTCATTCCAAAAAGCCCTTTCCCACACATACAAAAGAGAACGAGGGGGCGACCCACACACACACACCTGTCATAGGAAAAAATGTAAGAGTAAGGGTTTTGTTCATGACTTCACTCAGATAATGGGAAAATAGCAAGAGTATATATTTAAAACTGAAGTGAAAATGCACTGATTTGTAATCGATTTGTCATTTGTTAAAGATGGGAGCACAGAAACTTCCCAAAAGAATGCAGTTCTGTGTACTGTCTGTACTCACTTTTGGGAATTATTTCCCAGGCTCTGAGGAATCATCTCGATGTGCCTCTGCATAGATAAGTGATGTTTGCCCATCCACGTTTATGTATGGATTTACATCTGTGGGTGTGTGTCAGATCAAGGTCAGCATTATGGCTCTTTCTTCCTTGTTATCTCATTGCAAACAGGCCTTGACTCCCCTTCTGGCTAGTCTGGGTTGAGCCTCACCTTTTGTTTTGAGATTCAGCTGTGGTTCTGCCCACATTCCTTAAAATGAGGTTGGACCTAAATTATTCAGCAGTCGAAAGACACCGGAGCGATCAAGCATGATGAGAATTTGAATCGCCATCATTCCTGGTTGCACCATTTGACTGGATTTTGTTGCTGTTGTCACGCAAGCATGACACTGCTAATGATCCTAGAGCAGGTTCCTCCAGTCCTGATACGTGTGACCTGCCAGGGTCATCTGGGGGGGGAGATCACACAGCCACATCTTATCAAATTAGAGCCCAAAACTGCAGCAGAAAATGTTAACCTGAGTGCCTTTTTCTTCATCATCGGGCAATGCAGTTTTTGACTTAGCAAGAGGAAAATAATAACACACCAGCAACCAAAAAATAAAATAACAACAAAAAATAATAACAGTTAATGTATTGGTTACAGCTGTTTCCTTCGGACTCAAAGGACCCTGGTTCAAATCCCACCTCTCACGATAGTACTCCAGGAGAGGGAACGTACCCAAAATTGCCCAGCTGTGTAAATGAATAAATCTTTAACTTAATATTATAAGTTGTTTTGGAGAAAAGTGTCACCTAAACAAAGAAATGTAATAATAAAAATAATAATAATACTGAAAACAAAGCAGCCAGCTGTTCCTTAATAAAATTTAGCATCTGTGTAATGCCTAAAGCATGTTAATGACCACTTTGGATACATCCAAACAATGACACCCGTTTTGGTGCTATCCATCATGCGAGTCCACAACAGCCATGTGGGCTAGAATAAATATTTCCTTTGCCTGAGCAGATGAAAAGGACTCAGAGACAGTGAATGAATCAGATTTTACAGTGTGCGGATAATAAATTATGAGAACGCCATCCTTCCTCGATAGGAAGGCATGGGGGTCGCGTATGGGTTGCCCAGCAGCACGCCAGGATCACAGGGTTCAGGGCTGCAGCACAAAGGGAAGGAGGGGCGGGTCGAGAGAGCGCTGCGGCCAATCCTTAGAGATTACCAACAGATTGATGTGTCTTCGGAGCACTAGGCCTGCTGCTTGATCCGATTAAATCCCATCCTGTGGGGAGTGGAATTAAAGCTCAGCCCTCCTTTAAAAGAAAAAAAAAAACGAGCATCTCAAAACCCTGGATGAGTGCCATCCCCAAAGGAGTGGCAGGGGAGAACGATGAGTTATAATCCACTCAGAGGTGTTCATATAGGATAGAATACCACTTCCTTGTCATGTTCATCCTGCCCGCATTCATACACATGGTGATTATTTTTATGTGACATGTCTTCTCCAAATTATAAGGTGCTTTGAAGAAAAAGGGCTGCCTTATAGATGAATGAAAAAGTAATGTGATGTAATGTAATGTGATTATTATACACTGTAATATTATGTTATAAAATGTGACACACTAATGTTTTTTAATCATTTATGCATATATCAGAAACTCAGTTGCCAGAGCAGTAAAGGTACTGGACCGCTGTTCATATTGTTGCTGGTTTCAATCCTTGGAGGATCCTTGGTGCTCTAGTAGCTACTGGCCTGAATTGATGATATTGCTTAAATTTGAGGTTAAATATCTACAAAATGTGTAAAGTACATGCATATTTTACATATTTTATGTATATAAATAATTTTGCACAGTGCCTCAAAAACATATTCAAAAACCTTGAAAGTTATCAACATTGCCAGATTACAAATTATACTTGCACATATTTTTTCCAATCAGGATCTGTCAAAGGACTTAAATATTTTTGCAAAGGACTGTGTATACAGTAATATTTCGATTAGCACTTGTGATGCACTTTTGAGAAACTGAGTGCTTAAGGAAACTGCACTATAAGGAGTCACTAACACTGTACTGGAAAAATGGACCTATTCGACATGCACAATATAAAAATTAATAATAGGTGATCATTACTACTAAACAAAAAAGTATTATATGGATAACAAATAAAAAAATTACAAAAAATCCCCAAATATTTAAAACACTTTTATTCAAATATGGCAAATTATAATTTGCCATATAATTTGAGCAAATTATTGCTCAAAAGGCTAAAATAAAAGAGTACCATCGTGAACCAGTGCTGCAGGAGGTCGTGTCAATCAAGGTATTACTGTACATGTAAAACTTTAAAAAACTTAACTATTTCAATTATTTTGCACATGCAGAATTATTTAGAATAAAGCTACAACCACCAATTATCCTTAACCACGGTATCCTGATCAGGGTCCCAGCAGTCCAGAGCTTGCCACACACACAATTCAGACTGAACAATTTAGCTGGGGTACATATCTGTGGAAGGAAACCCACACAGATACAAAGAGAGCATGCAAACTGCACAAAGATTGAGCAGGACTTGAACCTACTCCTGAACAGCACAACTTCTGTGAAGGGGAAGCACTACTTGCTGGGCCACCCAACCACAGTGGCTGTAAGAACAAGAATAAGACCAAATGATTTGCTATCAGATCCAAAGGCCACAACAAGTACGTGTGGAAACAGCTAAAAATACAGTGTTGATAAAATGCACCGCCTTTATCTGTAGGTGCCGACGATTAGAAAGAGGGGTGTCGCTACTATTAAAAATCTGGTTTCAAGACTAGAGATAACGTCTGTGCTTTGGGTGATCGCTGGCACAGTCCTACTGATCTCATTTTCTTATTCATGCATACTGGGCAAATGGTGGTGTCTGTAAATGTACGTATGGCGTTTCTCTCAGTCTTGAGGAGGAAGTGATTCTGGTGCCTCCTACACATGTGAAAGACCATGCAGGCAGGAGCAGTAGATTCTTCCTTCTTCTCGCTTTCCTCACATGTCTCCTCCCCCTGTTTCCAAGCCCCGCAGGGCCCCTGGGAGGCCTCTCTTTCAACCTATCGCATTGCACCAGGTGGGAGGGGCTGGGCAGGGCTTCCATGAGAAGACAACACAAAGGGGCAGGGCTTCGATGGCTCAGGCTCCACCCCAGTTCACCCTGCTGTCACTGTTCAGCTGTTCCCATTCAAGGCCTGTGTGAAGCATGGGTGGGGGGAGCCAGGCGTTTGGGGGGAGCCAGGGGGCTGCTGGGTGGCTGGGCGGGGGGGGTCACGAACAGTGAAAGGAATCTGCAACCCTCCTCAGTCACTGGGACCCGACGTCTCCAGGCAGGACACAACAATGGGGGCTGCCTGAGATGTGCAGAACTGGCTGTGCTGTAAGTGTGTGTCTGTGTGTGTGTGTGTGTGTGCTGTGGATTGGGTCAGATAACCTCCATACCGTGGTATGACCATTTTCCTGCTTGTGTGTCTCTCCATTAGTGTGTATGAGGGAGGGGGAGAGAGAGCGAGAGAGGGAGAGAGAGAGAGAGTGAACAGCAGTGTGCGACAGACACTGGAAGAGAAAGCCATTGTTGCGCACAGGCAGCCGCTGCCCCTTTGGGTGGCCCTGTCTGGGGAGGGACCCTTCCTTCATAGGCTACTGCTTCGCTCCTTCTCTTTCTCTTTTTTCCCGCCGCTGTCAGGCCAGCTGGAAGTCAGGAGTAGAATCAGGGAGAATTTGGGAGTGCCGTCTGGAGACTTCCTCTGCCCCCCCTCTTCTCCATAAGGCCCAGCCTGAGCTGCGGCGTCCCAATACTGACTGGCAGACCCCTTTTGTCTGCTTGAGTGAGCTGGTTCTGGGGAGTGGGACGGATGAGGGAGACAGCGAAAGACAGAGAGACGGAGAGCTTTGCAGCACCACGGACTCTGCTTTATAGCGGTCCATGAGCCGTCCTGACACGCGGTGCAGCATCACGCCCATCGGGGAGCGCTGGTTGACATATCAGGTATCCTGGAGCAGAAGGTTATACCAGAAGCGATATGGTTGCAGAGAAAGGGAAAAGGCACCACCGGGCAGGGGATGCTGTGGAAGTGGCTTCCGTGGGTGAGTTGTTAGGCTGTGTAGAGGAAGTGTGTCTGTGGTGTGCAAAGTGTCTTCATATGAGCCTCCGCCTTTGGCTCTGAGGGCTGTAACTGTGTGTCCGCGTTGCTGTCAGCCATTTATCACACATTGTTTGGTTTCCAGTGAGCAAAAAATTTTGCATTAGGTGTGTATCGGACTGTTTTCCACTCGCAGCAATGCTGATGTCATCTTATCCTGTCTGTTCCAGACTGGTTTTCCTGCCCTGAAAATGACGGAGATGTTTCTTCTGCATTGTCAAATTTTACTGGGGTCTGCACTGATTTTTCACAGGTTACAGTGATTCACATTAACAAGTTTTACATACGGTCTAGGAAAGGTGTGTGTTCTTCCTTTGGCAGACTTCTCTTGCCAAAGTCAGTGCTGGTGATAAGGGGGGGGGGGGGGGGGGGGTTATGCTTATGTTTGGAACTACATTTACGATTGTATGTTTTGTAGGAATAGAGGTGCCGTGGAAGTGTATAGTATCTGCCTCTCCAAATAGGAGGAAAGTGAGAAGTGAGTTGTGGGTGGAGACTGGGACAGGTGCCGCCTGTAGCAGGTGTGAGACAGCAGGTGTGTCTTTTGTGAGCTCAGGTGATTGTGAGACTGTCAGTTCAGTGCATAAAGGATGATACTTACACTGTGCTCAGGTTCTCAGGCATAATACATTTGCATTTATTTATTTCTCTGACCCTGTCCTCGAATGTGATTTACAATAATAAGTAACATCTATTTAACTATTAATCATTTGTATTGGAGCAATTTTTCATGTACGAACTTTGCTCATGGGTACTAGAGCAGGAAGGAGGACTCACACCTGTGTTTCAATTTATGAGGGTACTCATAACCAATACACCATTTGCTGCCCCTGAGGGTCTGATGGATTTTGAAGTGCACTATAAGTGCATTTTCCATAGTACCAAAAATATAATACTTTTTTTCAATATTTAAATGTTCTGCATTTATATAGTTATTTTATGGACACCATTACAAATACAATGACTATGTTTGAATGTAAAATCTATGAAAGGATATTACAGAAGTGCATTATGTAAGGGCTTTTGCTCCATTATACAGCTGTAAAATGTAATATTAGTAAATAGAAAAAACAAGGAAATAATCTTTTTCCAATCTAGAGCTGGATGCAGGAGGTACATTGAAATATAAACTTTTGTAGACTTTATTTCCAGCTTATTAAATGGAATTATGGAAAAGAGCAGGAGGTTGATGTGTCTCCATGTGACATGTTATGTGTGGGGGTAGACATGTCACTGCCAGCATCCACATTCAGTGGCACATTTAGACTAATCGCCTGTGGCGCTGAGGACCAAGACAGCTGTGACAGCATTTTTATACACAATCATTCCACACACATAAGTGTGTGTGTGTGTGTGTGTGTGTGAGTGTTTTTTTCCTGTCATGGTCCCCACTGCCGTCGCTGTCAGACTGGAGTGTGGTCTGTTAAACCAGGCTCAGACTGCCTCATCAGTGTGTCAGAAGCCTTTGGTCAGCAGCAAAAGCTGCCAAAGGAGAAAAAGGCCTTCATGCCTGCTAGCGCACCTCTGTTGTGGCCTCCTCAGACGTAGTTTAGCTCTGACTGAGAAAGCTGTTCCTCCACCAACACTAAGCACGTCAAACCTGACTGAGAAAACGGACACTCTAAGTGTGAAAGACACGATAAGAGCCTTATGGGTGCCATCGGGCCGCCTGAGCAGTGCCCCTCCCCCGGCACGCCACCCTGACAGATGGGCTTGCGTGTCTCCTGCACAAATCTCCTGGTGACCTACAGATGCAGGGCCATGAAGAGAGGGGATCACGACTCTGCTGTTATGACTTTCCTTCTTGCTATGAGATGTTTCAAAAAAAAAAAAACATCAGATGACTGAGAAAAATGAGCATCAATAGATATTACTGATGGACTGATGGATGGTATTTAAAGTGAATGCTTTGCTCATGAGAACTAAGGCAATGTCCCAAAGCAATTTTAATTCCCCATGTATTAAAGGAGGAGCACTGTGGTTTTATCTCAGTGTGTGACAAGGCATCTACTAACAATAAATCCAAAAATAGCCTCTTTTGTAATATATAAAGCATTTAGCTGATCAATCAATGTCTATTTATCGGTGCACCTGTGGCCTTGCAGATCATTCATTTATAGAAGTGTTCATAAGCATATCGCGATTGGCGTTTTTTTGGATCCTTGCCTAAAGGGGTTGTCGATCATATTTGTTCATTTGTCTTCTCGGTCCTTAGTTTCATCAGTGCCTTAGTCATGTGGAGAGAACTGAAAAATTAATCTGCAAGTGATAATGGTGAAAATCAAAGCTTGCTAATGACCTGCAGCAGCTTGTTTATGGGGAGGAATCACAAAGGAATTTTCTTGTCGTTTGCTTGGAGTTAGCAGTGAGGTGCCGCCGCTGTTGGTGTTTTTTGTTCCTTCTAAGAGACATGGTTGGCCTTTTATGTTCCTCTAGACATAAATCAAATAATACTTACAGAACGTTGGGGAATACTGGTACACCTTTTCATCTGCAGCGAGAATTGATCTTCTGAGAAGCAAGTTGCCCTGGAAGAGCAGCCTCGTGCGGGATGGAAGGAAACATGAAAAAAACAAGATGGCACAGCTGTCTGTGCTGGGAATATTCTGCTCGCTATATCAACATCTTTCTCGCTTAAATAAAAATGCAAAAATTCACAAATACCAGTGAGAATTCATGGACCTCAAAGAACACCTCACAACACTGTTTTTATCTGTGCTATATTGGTATTAAAATTAGCTGTGATGGACATGGCAGCCGCTAACATACAAAGGCTGCAGATAGCATGATGATGATGCATATGGACTTGTAACCTGAAGATTGTTAAAGAAGGTGCTTCTGTTAAATTCCATCTCTAATGTATCATACTGTATGAATTAAATTAATATAAGCACACTGGGAAAAAAGTATCTGATGGTTTGAAACAATAGGAGTAACACTACCACCACCACTACTACTACTGCTACTACTACTACTACTACTAATAATAATAATAATAATAATAATATTATGATGATGATGATGATGATGATGAGAGTATCTTTTCTGTATGTGCAGATTTAACCGTTAACCTGCTCTCAGCCACNCTACTAATAATAATAATAATAATATTATGATGATGATGATGATGATGATGATGATGAGAGTATCTTTTCTGTATGTGCAGATTTAACCGTTAACCTGCTCTCAGCCACTTCCCTGTGAATGCCGGTCACCATGGCAAAGTGTGAGCCCACCAACAGTAGTCCCGTGGTGCGGCAGATAGACAAGCAATTCTTGGTATGCAGCATCTGCCTGGACCACTACCACAATCCCAAGGTGCTGCCCTGTCTGCACACTTTCTGTGAA
The DNA here is from genome assembly GCA_900497675.1 of Arapaima gigas. Lineage (NCBI taxonomy): Eukaryota > Metazoa > Chordata > Actinopteri > Osteoglossiformes > Osteoglossidae > Arapaima > Arapaima gigas. The sequence goes on from UFQX01000045.1 coordinate 851,437, forward strand.
AGGTGGGTCCTTCCGCCTTCTGCTGTGGCATTGCAACTCAGCCATTTCAGCATCAGAAACAGAGCTTTGTGATGCACTGGAAGTGGCCATTAATGATGAATGTGGAGCTGTAGTGCCTGGGTTAGAAACAGTTATTTGTTATTTTGTTTTTTTGGTATTCAATCACTGACTGATTCCTGCATTTTTCTGCAGGTGTCTACAGAATTACATCCCCCCGCAGTCGCTGACACTGTCCTGCCCTGTGTGCCGCCAGACATCCATCTTGCCCGAAAAGGGCGTGGCTGCACTTCAGAACAACTTTTTCATCACAAACCTAATGGAGGTGCTCCAGCGGGACCCGGAGTGCACCCGGCCCGAGGCCTGCAGCATGCTTGAGTCAGTCAGTGCTGCTGCTGCCGGCAAGCCGCTCTCCTGCCCCAACCATGAGGGCAAGGTAGGTCCCACCCTGTTCTTAGTTTCACCGTATTTCACCCTGTCCACAGCCAAGTAAATCTAATTCTGTTCCACCTAACAGATCACAAAAGACACAATTCTACCCCAGAGGGCCTTGCCCACGTGGGCAAGGTTTACGCGTTTCCATTCTAGGTCTTCTGCTGTACAACAGCATAGTGGGTAGTGCTGGTGTCTCACACCGGCTAGTTCGTGTGATGCATGTATGTTTGATATCTGTCTGGGTTTGCTTTGTATGTTGTTCGATTGAGTTTCTTCGAACTGCTCCTGTTTTCTACCACACTGCAGAGACGTATGTTTTGTGTCACTCTAAACTACCCATAGTGTGTGTACATGTTACATCACTTTGCTGTATGAATGAGGGAAAGAGTGTAGGGATTTTAGTGCAGTTTATCCAGCATTGTAAGTAAAATTGGATAAAGGTGTCGTCAAAATACTACAAAGAAATCACTGGTGTCATTTTTCAGAAGAGTGTCTACGCAATGGGTAAATGTAGTGAAGAAAGTCCATTCACATGTAGGTATAATCGTTAGTGCTGTAAAAGTGTTGCGGGCAATTTCTGGGAGCAACATTACACAGTTTACCTGACAGAATTAAAGGGTTTCCAGTTTTGGCTCCTGTCAGTATCTAACCTTTCATTTGTTGAGTAAGGCATCTTACACCGTCTTGCCCTGTGGATCCCCCTGCAGGTGATGGAGTTCTACTGCGAGCCCTGCGAGACGGCAATGTGTCTGGAATGCACTGAGGGGGAGCATCGAGAGCATGAAACGGTGCCCCTGCGGGATGTCCTGGAGCAGCACAAGGCTGCGCTCAAGGAACAGCTGGATGCTATTCGGAACAGGTTCGAATCAGTAGTCATGCTGAACGCCATGGAAATGGGCCTGTGTGTGCTCAGTTATTGGTCCGATAATTTAATTATGTCATAAATAGAAAGGTAAATGTAAGTTTGGTTCAGTGAGAAAGTAACAAACATATGTACTTTGTAATTAAACAATGATAAAAATCTATGAATGTACCAAAATAAGGGGCCTCATTAGCCGAACAGTTGGAAGAAAACCTGTGCACACATGGCCAACTGTGGAGAGCATCTGATGTTCCTGCTGGAATCTAAGAGAAGTCATTCTTTTCTCAACAGTCGTAGCTTGGTCTTTTTTTAATACTAAACCCAGGCTTTGTTTTATCTAGCCTTGCTCCGAAAGTCCCTTGTCAAATGTATTGTTAGCAATTTTGTGTTGTTGCCCCATTCAGTACCAATTCTGCCTTCCTTCCAGGCTCCCTCAGCTCACCACAGCCATTGAGCTTGTGAACGAGATCTCAAGGCAGCTGACGGAGCGCAAGAACGAGGCCGTGCGTGAGATCAGCACCGCCTTCGAGGAGCTGGAGCGGGCGCTGCACCAGCGCAAAGCAGCTCTCGTCACCGACCTGGAGAGCATCTGTAATGTCAAGCAGAAGGTGAACCACCACTTACATCTTACTCTTCTAAAGCATTGCAACAGTGCAAAAGTTCCATTTCCTTTTCTGTCCTTCCTAACTTTAGTTTGCCACATAACGCATTGCCAGTATCTTACCGAACACAGTAAAACGGCTTTTTGATTAATGGAAATGATCACACCCAAAAAGATTTTGAACTCTGTTTTCATCTAGTGCAAATGGACATGTAACAGTAACATTCATATTTAACAGATGGCTTTTGTGTAAGATGACAGACACTATATTTTTTAGGTATAAATGAGCAAGTTAACTAGTAAATGTTAAGAAAGCAAAATGGAAGAAGTGCTAAACATCATTTTGGAGGGTTTCTTTGCCAAACTCATGTGAACCTGAAAAGGGGGGTTAAACAGCTATATGGGTTCAGTTAAAGTTTAAGCGTGTCTTGTTCCGTGTTTTGAGTTAGCGTATGCTGGCATGTGACTGGTTGGTCCCCTCATCACACAGGTGCTTCATGCCCAGTTGGCAGTCCTGCTGCAGGGTAGGGAACATATCCAGAGCAGCTGCAGCTTCACAGAGCAGGCACTGAGCCATGGCAGCGCCACTGAGGTCCTGCTGGTTCGCAAGCAGATGAGCGAGCGCGTCAGCGCCTTGGCCCGGCATGAGTTCCCCGAGCAGCCGCACGAGAACGCTCATCTGGATTGCCTGGTGAGGACTGGAGAACACGGCCTTACATGTCACCACTTCCTCAGGGGTCACATCTTTCTCTGGCCTGTTTGTCTGTTTTCATTATGTGGTTGACAGATATATCACATACGATGTTGTTAGTGATCATGCAGGGGATGGATCTTTTCATGTATTATATTAAAAGCCAGCAATTTCATTATTTGCTCACATTCCCAGTCCATTTCATCAAAAGCAAAGCTACACTTCCATCATAATCCAACCTTTCCTTCCTCAGGTGGAGACAGAAGGCTTACGGCGCTCAATCCAGAACCTGGGCGTTTTGGTCACCACAGCTGCTGTTGGTCACACAAGTATTGCAGCGGGTGAGGGTCTTCGACATGCCTTGGTAGGCCAGCCAGCCACTGTCACTGTGACCACCAAAGACAAAGATGGTGAGCTGGTGCGCACAGGCAATGCTGAGCTGCAGGCTGAGTTGTTGGGGCCAGATGGTGTCTGTGTGGAGGCCGAGGTAACAGACAACAAGAATGGCACCTACGAGATTGGCTACATGTTGCGCACAGAGGGCGAGTACTCCTTCTCGTTGCTCCTCTATGGGAGGCCTGTGAGAGGCAGCCCCTTCCGTCTAAGAGCCATCCGCCCTTCAGATGTGCCTCCATCACCTGACGATGTGAAGCGACGTGTGAAGTCACCCAGCGGTAGCGGTGGCCACGTGCGGCAGAAGGCTGTCCGCCGGCCATCCAGCATGTACAGCACCAGCAAGAAGAAGGAGAACCCCATTGAGGATGAGCTCATCTACAGAGTGGGTGGGTCCTGTTGGTGACATCATATACATGTGATATTTCCTATGCAGACAATGAAACTCAAGAATGTACATATTATTTGACACACATCTGATTGCTCTGTTGGTTCTGCAGGTACAAGAGGCAGGGAGAAGGGAGAGTTCACTAACTTGCAAGGCATCTCTGCCACCAGCAATGGCAGGGTTGTAGTTGCTGATAGCAACAACCAGTGTATCCAGGTAACAGCTGTCTGAATGTGGATACACCTTTCAGTGCTCTGGACTTGTCCTAAAACTGCTCAGCAGATCAGTTGCATTGGCAGTAAAAACAGGGATCAAAATACACAAGCGAATTATGGTACTGTAATCACTCATGAATTCATTTGCATTTTCAGAGTTTGTTATGGCGTTTCCACAGGTATTCTCTAATGACGGACAGTTCAAGCTCAGGTTTGGGGTCAGAGGTCGTTCTCCTGGGCAGCTGCAGCGCCCCACTGGTGTCACTGTGGACAGTAATGGTGACATCATCGTGGCAGACTATGACAATAAATGGGTCAGCATCTTCTCATCTGATGGAAAGTTCAAGGTGAGAGGTTTTAAAGCCTGGTAGGGGATCTTTTGATCTGTTATAAAGAAACCATAGCATAGCATTTCCCAACTCTGCTGACTCCTCATTTCTTTCCAGAATAAAATTGGCGCAGGGCGGCTGATGGGGCCCAAGGGTGTGGCCGTGGACCGCAACGGACACATCATCACAGTTGACAACAAGGCCTGCTGCGTCTTTATCTTTCAGCCCAATGGGAAACTAGTGACAAAGTTTGGAGCCAAAGGCACCTCTGACAGACAGTTCACAGGTAAAGAAGGTAAAGAACATCCAACTATGTTATATGCATAAGAGATATATCTGTTACACTATTATGCTGAATAAAGCACACCATTTGAGCACACGTGGAATCCAAATAGCCAGTAATAACTTATCCAACAACAAATTATTAACACTGCAGGAAACCATAGCTCATAGAACAATTTCTTGTTTAATTGCTAACCAAACCTTTTTTTTGTTACTTTTAGATAAAGGCAGTGGAAACGTCGCAGTGGACCAAAAGCTTGGAAAATCAAATCCAGTGTTCAGTATGTATTGTCCATTTGATCATCTTCTTATGTGCAAGTGTGTATGTGTAAATGTTTCTTAAAACTGATCTGATGCAGAAAACAGACATGTACGTTTCTCATTTATTATGGACATGAAAAGATCAACAAAATCAACTTAATTCCTTCTCTCTCATGAAATTTGCCTTATGACTTCCAATGACTGACAAATCTGAGAGAGGGAAAACAGACATTCTGTATTCTTGTCCGTATTTTTTTCACAGGTTATATTTAATTGATTCCCTTTTCTCTTTCTCCCTATATTTAACATCTTTCCATTCCAACTTTTCTTCCAAGGTCCACATTTTGTAGCTGTAAACAACAAGAATGAAATAGTAGTGACAGACTTTCACAACCACTCGGTTAAGGTAAAGCCAAACATTTCTTTCACCAGATATTTTGTCTTGTGCTTTCCATGCCATTCTTAGACTTGATTTATTTAATAATTCACTCACTTGATCATTAATTTAATTTATTACATGTCCATCCAGTCATCCATCAATAGTCATTAACTGTTTGTCTTGGTCAGGGTTGGTCAGTAGAGTTTTTGTGAAAGCAATTACTTGTGTTTTTTGGCACCCATAATTATTTGAATAGTCCAATATGTCCAATATGTTTGGCAAAAAATTTTTAAAAACCTCAATTGATTGCTGAGTTCTACAGCAAATTGTGCATAAAATCCCTGGGTGGTTCTGTGGTCAGGAGCTGTTACTGTGTCTTTGATGCAGAACTGTGTTCCTTAGGTGTACAGTGCAGATGGGGAATTCCTTTTCAAGTTTGGCTCCCACGGAGAGGGGAATGGGCAGTTCAATGCCCCCACAGGAGTGGCAGTTGACAGCAATGGGAACATCATTGTTGCAGACTGGGGCAACAGCCGAATACAGGTAAGCTGTTCAGTCATTTTTCATTGCAGTGTTGTCTAGAAACACTAGATGCAGTGATGAGAGCACAGTGACATTTGTTTAAAATCATTCTGCTCTGTTCTGCCTTCATCTTTCTCTAGCTGTACAGTTTGACAGTCATACCTTGGGTGAGCAAATGTTGCACTGACCAGACAGTCCAGACCATTACAGTATTGTTTTTAAAACATTCCTGGAGCAGTTGAGGTTAAGGAACTTGCTGATCACCATACAATTGAGAAGCTCATTTAACTTTACCTGAAAAGCTTTAGAACATAAGCTGACTAAAATCCAGACACGCTGAAGAGCTTTTGGTATGAGTGATCCTTTGGGGTTTAAAGCAGGATGTCATGCCTTTTGTGATACAGATCAAAGAAGGACAACAGCAGCACCGAAAGGGATGTGGTAGAAAACAAACTTAATATTCATAGTAAAGTGAAACCCTCTTTATCTCCCACTGGAAGGTTGTCTCAGCTGAAACACAGCTGCCTTTTGGCCTTCTGTTCAGCCTGAACAGTAGACAGCATGGCTTGCATTTTTCATATTTTATACATATTGTCTCCTTAGAAAATAGTAGCATGAGAGTGTATTGTTTTTGGATAGTGTTATGGAAAACAGGTATTCATTAGTTAAACAGGTGACGCTTTTAACTTGAAAGTTTCTGGCTCATGTGTCATGTCTGGTTTATGCTTTAGTGGCGCAGATTTTGTACAGTCTGCTGAAAACATCTAGCTTTATAAATGGCTCAATCTGCTAGGCTATTTTAGATAAAAGGTTTAGCTAAAAGGCATAATAATAACATTTACATACACCAGATAGACTATGTTACACATGCAAGGATTTGCCAGAAGGTTTTAGCTATTTTTAAAGTTCTGTTTTCAGGAAGGACTTAATTACTAAAATAAAATGGATAGGAGTTTAAAATGAACATGATACAGTAAACCCACTCGAGACTGAGGTACAGCTGAGGATGCTGTAATTTTACTGCAGTGAGTTATAATCTCTGTTTTTATTGAACTGAGTGAATTTTAAATGTGCTGCTATTTTGAAAGCACGTCCAAAAACAATTTAGAGGCCAAATAGTTTTTAAGAAGGAACAGGAAGTCTAGGACACAGTGAAAGGGCATGATGAAGAATTTAAGTGTGTGCACACATGGACACTTGTAGAAATACATGTTTTATTTGTCTTTTTACAGGTGTTTGACAGCTCTGGTTCCTTCCTGTCCTACATCAACACCTCTGCAGACCCTCTATATGGGCCCCAAGGCCTGGCCCTCACATCAGATGGCCATGTAGTGGTTGCAGATTCTGGGAACCACTGCTTCAAGGTGTACCGCTACCTGCAGTAGAAGAGCCTGGCACTTTCCACAAAGTGGGCAATGAGGATGGGCAGAAGGTGAATGTGCAACTCTGTCGTCCTTCCCCAGTACACCCATAACCCCTTTACCACCCTCCACTTTGCACACCTGGAAAGTACTATTAGTTTGTTTTGCTCAAGCTCTCAAAGGAAGAAAGAAAGAAATAAAGAAAGAAAAATAGTGATCTCTTTGTACTAGTAAGGTGTATCTCAGCAAAACCACAGAGAGCTGAGTGATGGTTCTCTACGAAACAATAAAACAAACCACATTATGAATGTCAAAGTTTCCTACTGTGTGATATCTGAGGTGCTAAACCACACCTTGTGTATGCACAATTGTTTATTTATTTAGTTGGAAATTTTTCCTAGGTTCAGAAAGTAAAAAGGCAAGCTACTGAATAACCGTTGTTTTGGTCTCCATTACAAGAGTGACAGTGAGATGGTCTTCTTTCCCTTCTCTGCCTTGGTTTTAATTGCAAAACAAATTTCATATTTGACAACGCAAGCCATCTTGCATATGACAGCAGCACCATCTGTGCATTTAATTTTATTGTATAATTATATTTCTATACATATGTGTGTATATCCTGTAAATGTAACTGTTTTTCTGAAATTCTGGCTGCCATTTTTAAATTTGCAAAAAAGTCAGGATTCAGCAGTTAACAATAATGGATGGGTGGATGGATGGATGGATGGTTTTCAGATTTGCAAAGTCAATTAAGTATTCCTCCTGCCAGTGTTTCTGCATTTCAAATAGAAATGTGTTGGCTGTCAAGATCAAAATGGGCTTTTGCAGCTAAATGCTCAGTATGTCCTGTGTCATTTGCGTATGTGCGCACGTGCACATGTACAGAGGACACATATACAAAAAGGCAACAAAACGAAGTAAATTAATTTATTTCTTTTTTACCTAATTTTCTGTATAAATTATTTTTTAAATTTTTTTTTTCCTTTTTATTTTTAATCCTGCCAAATAATTAGTACAAACCTTGACACTAAAATACATTACAAGCAAACAGAATACTTAGTTTTTTTTTTTTTTTTTTCCACTGTCAGTTCCTGTATTAAATAACTGGAACCAAAAATGGGTCCTTCATAGAAATTTGCTTGCCAAAAATGAGAAAATGGATACTGTACAAAATAACACCAGAAACACTGGGAATACTGTAACATATGCCAATCTGTATATAAATATCAGCTAACATACTATATGTACGCAATATTGTTATCAGCAAGCCAGAAAAAAGCAATTATTATTATTTGTGTAATATTTCAGTTTATTGTAGTGATATTTTTCTATTGCTGTGCAGTGCTGAAGTATTGTTAGAACTGGACTTGGTCACCTTTATTTACACATTTGTATCCTATACTGGTGCAGAAAATTCATCATGAAATGTCATTTTTCTAGTATTATTCTCTTGACAGCACGAGTTTCTGATTTCATTTACAATCACTTCATTTTGAGTGGGCATAATACTTTGGGGGGACTGGAATTTTTGCCAGGTTTAGGCAAATTCTTAATTTTCTCCATGTTAAAGTTACAAGAATAAAAAGGTTGTCCTGTGATGCTGTAAAGCATATGACAATACTGAAAGTGTCGGCTTCCGTTACAACACAATATACCTTTTACGTATAATATCAGCACCCTGTGATTTCAAGAACTTCTTTTTGCCTGTTTTCAAGATAAACTTCCAAGCAAAAGAGGGCCAAAACAACTAATGCATAGAAAACAGATGAAAATGGGTTAAATGCACTGAAAATAAACTGTGCAGAGTGATTTCCATTGTGTGGTGATGGTACAAAAGCACTGACACGAAGGTGGATTTATTCCACAAGATTTGTTTGTGTTGCAGTCCTCTTCACGCTGTTGAATGATTTAGTGAATTCGTATAACCCCTTTGACAGTCAACAATATGCCTGCAAAACATATTAAATCAGTGGAATGTAGCACCTCATTTGTCCTCCTCATTATCAAAACCTGGTGTCCACAAGTACACAATCCACTTACTTGGAAACAAAAAATAATTGCAATGTGACATATAATTGTTTTACGTTATTCAGCATGAACGACATAGGCCATATTTCCAGGGAGATTATCACTGAACTTTTGTTTATCTCTATTTTGTAAATGAAATATGTAACCAACATATAAAAACGTATACTGATTTGTAGTTTGTGGTGATTCATGCCACAGTAGGAAATGTATTCTGTATACAGGGACATTATGCACTTTAAATTTGCTCGAATGGTCAAATACAATTAGGATTGAATGAATTTTATATTTTTATTGATCAGCTGGTTCAGCCATGTTCATTGTGTCATGTGTTCACTGAATTTTTCATAGGAAGCTGTGCCAACATTAAAGTGTCTTTTTAAAGCAGATGTCAAATCCAGTTATGTAAGATGCAAAGACAGACCTGCTCTCTGACAGCAAAACAAAGATGACGCAGCTGTAGTTCAGAACTCATGTATTACTCGAGGGTGCACTGAGGTGCTATGGTTCATTCTGTCCTTGGCATATGATTTCCCAGTGTTCTCTGTCCTGCTTATGACGGACCTGTACAGTACAGAGGAACTACGAATGACTAAATCACAGTATTCTTTTTCCTCTTCATTAATGTTCAACATACCATCTGTATGAAGTTGAACATACTGTTTTACTGAAGCACTGCTCAAAGTTTTTTACAGATGCTTTCTGTGTTTCACTCCCTGTCACAAGAGAAATACAGATTTTTTTTTGTTATTCTGTCTTGAGACTCTACAGCATTCAAACCGTTAATAAAAGCACACTGTGGTTAATGGAGCAGTGTTTTTATTTATTTGTGGATACAGTGTCTTAAAAAGGCTTGCTGTACTATATGTGCAGGATAGCTTGGGGCATCAGTCAACTCTAACCCTAACTTAAAGAGACAGCGGCAATGTTAGTGTTGGTGAAAAAAGTTAGCTTTCCCACTCGCTGCTGTCAGGTTAGTGCCCTTCCACAGCTCAGCGTTGGCACTGCTGCAGCTCATATTGCTGCAGGAAGTCATGGAGGAGCTGGCATGCTCTGCGGTTCTTTGTAGCTTTGCACTTCCGCTCCTCCGGGATCTCCTCAACCCACACATCCCTGTTCAGGATGTACTGATTGCTGCAAGATGTAATGCAGAAACACACGTTTCACCCACGCTTCCCTCTTCTTGGACAACTGTACATTTGCTCGCCTCATGAAGTGCAGTTTTGAGAACTAATCAATATTTGAATGTGGCAACATTATACAAGAATACAGGTACTAAAATGATTTGATATGGCTGTATCATATATCGTGGAATCTTACTTTCCGTTAGAATCGGTGGTTTCGGTAATGGTGGTGTCTTTGCCCATCAGCAGATACTCTGAGTTCGTTTTCATTTCAAACTCCTTACATGCCTTTCGATGGACCATCTCACGCATGGCTTCTCTTAAGAGCCGTTCATCCTTACCTGCAGAAAAGAAAGAAAAAATACTTTGCAAGTGGCTGTCACATAATGCAAGTGAAAATAACCCCAATATCATATTAAAGTGATACCCAATAGCTGTGTAGTTGACAGTGTAGTTACCACTTTGCAGGACTTTGGTAATAGAGACAGTGTAATACCGAAAGACACCATCTTCTCTTGCCTGGATCACCTTGACCAAGAAAACTGTCAAAATCACAAAAAAAAAGTTAGAGGTAACCAGCACAGCACTAGTAACCAGTACCATAGGATCCATTAAATAAAAGCTTTCTCACCGTAATCGACAATGGGAGAAAAACAGGCGTAGTCGTTTCGAGTATTTTTCTCCATATTCTTACTAAAGGTTACTTTGATTTTTGGGCAGTGGCCTACATAGGAGAAGAGAGTAAAAACTTTGAGATGTTGAGATATATGTATGAAATGTATGAAATATCTCAGTATACGGTACATGTGTACAAGACTGCGAAAGTTTAATTAGTTTATATGGCAATGATTCAAAAGCAAATTAACTAGATTATATACATTTTTAAAGCTTTGGAGTCGAGTTTTTAAAGTTTTTAAATAATAAAGTCCTGAATTTTTGAAGGAAAGCCCATGAGTTTGTGTGCAACATACCTTCGGCACATGCACACACCTCGTCCTTACACAGTTTGGAGATCAAGGTGCTCTGCTTTGGGGCACTGTAGAATATACTGCACCTTCGGTCTGGAGAAAGAAGCTTTCAGGTTACCACACGTGTTCTACCACCAACCACCACATTGCAGTTATTGATTTTCCACAGAACCTGGTTCACTGCTTAGTGAATGGGGCCAAATGTGACTGAAAAGCAACAAAGGGTCAGTTGGTAATGCTGTTTACACATTACTGTCACATTTACACTTTGAAAAGTTGGACATATTTAATTAGTTGAATAATTTACACGTTTGGTTTTAGTGCACAAGTTTGGCCAACAACTACCCAATGCGAAACTTGGTTAAATACCAGGTAAATGGATGCACCATAGCTGGGCAGTGGATAGTCAGCAGACAGTGTTTTTATGCAGCATCTACATGGTTGCAGATGGTCACCTCTAGCAGCATTTGGACAAGGCCTACTGAGTCACATGTTTTGAGAGCCAGTCACCTGGGTTGTAATAGTCATAGACTACTGCACTGGCGGGCTGTATCAAACCGATGGGTGCGATCTGTTTGGCTCTGAACATCACACAGTCTGGGCTCTCTGTAAGCTACAGTAGTAGAGAAACAGGCACAAATGCATTAAGGTAATAACACACAATTAGTTAAGAACAATATATGAAAAATATTTACAGTATACTGCCTCAAGGCTGGAATATGTGCAAAGGGTCACTTGCTATTCACACTCCGTAAAAGTTCTATTAATAATAATTGTATAGTACTTGATTTTACATTAGTTCCAACTGTACATAGCTGATGAAACACCAAGCTAACATGTATGTAATGGTGCTTACCTTATTAAAGTAGAGGTAAACCTTATTTGGTTCAGCATCATAGTGGTCAATATATTTCTCTGTTCCTCTTGAGTACTGTAAAAAACATTCCATGCAACACATTACACTGCTTAAATGGACAACATATTTACAGTGGGTTAAAGTAATATTTTTATTCTAAATAAAACCAGCATGATTTTTTTTCTTACATCTTCAAGGTCTTGTATGTTCACTTCCAGTCCACTCAGAAGTGAGATGTCAACTATGGCCATTCCTGTAGCATTTTCTGCTTTTGTTCTGCAAAAACATAGAAGAGGTGAGAGGATGAATGCAGATAGCAGATATAATACATAGTGAAGCAGGTGACCTCAGCGGCCTCAGTTTTGACCTACATGGACACACCAGCACTCACCCAGCACACACTGTGTATGTGAGAGTACTCTCCCTTTCCTCAGTCTCCGGGGCATGTCTCTTTCTTCGTGACCGCAGGTCAAACCACTCAATCTGGCTCCATGGTTCATCCTTTTGTGCTGTCCCATCATCCCCCTCTTCATAATTGTAGTAGTCATCTAGATCATCCTCGTATTCCGTGTTCTCTGAAAAAGTCAGTGCATCTGTTATATCCTCAGTTTTTAAATGTTTGTGAATGAGCTGGGGAATATCTGATTATGGGGACTCTAAAAATGTAGATTACAGGTAGCCAGCGTTCCCTGAGACAAAAATATATTTACGTTTATATTTCACTTCCCCTTCCACACTGACATTTAAGTGGTAGTAATAACAATGAGAGTCAGTCTGTTGCATAGTTCTGTAAGTTTGTATAACCTGTTGAGATAAAAAAGGAATACAATAAGACAATTAATAAAATAAGCACACTTAAATGCATACCAATATGCTAAATCAAATGTAATCAAATATATCCCTATAACAAAGGAAATAAATTACTTACTGTCAACGTTCCATTTCCTGTTCCTGCAACGTTGACCTTGAGTTTACTTCCTGGTTCCACCTGCATAAAAAGTTAAATATCACTGACTGGACATTCTCATGCTTGTCACGATTACCATTCCATACATCTTCAGTTTATATTTAATGTTTGGTCACTGAGAATATCATTTGCAGCACGTTTTTAACAAAAATCAAGGGACTTGTGAATTAATACAGTAACTATACCCTGCTATATAAATGGGCAAGTCATTGTAAAGTTGACAAAGTTGCCATAATAATAATAATAATAATAATAGCAACATTGAAGCTCATGGAAAACCAGTGAGCATCAAAACCTCTCTGACAATTCTGGCAGAGTTACTTAGATCATCAAGAGAGTGAAGCGACAGTGTGTGACAGTGTCGACTGCGGTGTGCAATCTCACCTGAAAGGCAGGTGAGGTGAGGGCATTCCGCCTGTTGAGAAATAGTTTCCTGTTTTCTGATGGAAGACACAACTCCACTGTCATATCCAGCTCTTGCAAATCATTGCTTTGCATGCTGTATTTGGACAAGGCTTCCAGCGCAACAACAGTGTCCTGGGGGCAATCAAAAATAGCACAAGTCACAGCCACAACATCCATAAAGAAGGGTAAAACAAGAACCCTGATGTCTTTTCCACAGATTTTGTGTTGTGTCATCCTAACAAATTTCAGCTGAAGACATGATGTAACATCACAAGATCTTACCTGCGTAGAGCGGAAACCCCCACCATACTGACGTTGTTCCATTAGCCACTTGGCAATCCGGGTTGCATATCGCCGGTCTTCTCCTTGCATGGTCTGTAACAGAGCATAGGCAGTGGTCTCCACAGAGATGGCGTCTGCCTGAGGCACCTGGGTCACCTTTGTCTCCCCTGTTAGTCGAAGATCCCTACTGGCTTCCCAGTGGCAGGTATCTTTGCCTGGTGACAATATTGCAGGGGACAGTATGTAACTGTTTAATGAATCTAAGACCATGGCTTTCACAAACATTTGTTTCAGCCCACCCTTAGCTCATGGTAAGACTCAAGTACAATAGTCAAGTATGGTGATATCAGTACTTTTACAGTCAATGCACTATTGGTGCATCATGACCACTACATTATCCCCTACGCGTTTCCACTCATCTTTTTTTCTTAGTCTTTTTAAACTTGTATTTAGTGATGTCTATTACTGTAAGAGTCATTTTATTCTTTTCTAAAATTAAAACTCTACACTAGACAAATGGTAGCTCTTCTCCTGTGCAAGTGACCTGCCCAGCCCCCACAAGACTGGTTTTTGGGTAGAGGACTGACTGTCATCACACTTGGCAAGTTGACGCAGCTTGGCCTGGGCACGGGAAGCTGTGTCACTCGTGGGTGCAACCAGACTGAGGGCGTAGGCTGTTATTCCCACTGCAAAGGGCCTCTGCAGTGAGTCTAGCTTTTGAGATAGGTATTCCTCTGCCTTCTGAATTGCTGTTATCTGCAAAATGGAAACCCTCCAAGTAAACAAATGTAATGGTAACACTCTTCAACCATTAAACTCATGTAATTAACTTTCTTAGTTTTAACAACCCTGTAAGTCAAAGTACATTGAAATGCTTGATCAACAAACAGAGGTAAAGTAAAAGTAACCAGTGATAAATCTGGGGCAATGAATACCGTTAAAGTCCTTTCTTCTGTCGACTGAATATGCAAAGAATGGTGCAGGGTCACTAGTACAAAAGCTGTCAGGGACACATCTCCTTCAACACCTCCAACTCCACCCTGAAAGAAAATAAACATGGAACTAGGCCAATATCAGAAAGTTAATCTCATTTTGTTAGGAAGGATGTCACAAAAGGATGTTGCCTATAAATCTGTGCTGGTTATTAAACTACCTCTGCAAAAACCTAACTTTTCATAAAGTAATGATAGCCTTTATGAAGTTAGACAGAAGCCTACAAGATCTGGATAGTTTGAAGAAGAGGCCACACCTGCATGTTCCTGTCGTAGACTGGGTGTGGATCATCGAATGCACCATTTTCCAGCTGTTTGGACACCAGGTACGAGATGGACTCTGTAATGTAGGAGTCTTCCACAGGAATTATACCCCTGCATCGAATAAGTTCTTTTGCAACAAATGCAGTAAGCCTAAAAAGGAGTTAAGGATTTGGTCATCAGATTGCATTTGGGGCATTAAGACAGTTGACTAATTTTTCAATGACATTTTACTTTGTAAGGAACAAAAAAGAAATCTGGACATAAGCATTTCAAAAGGTGAGAATTACCAAACACTGCTAGGAGTTTTCTCAAAAGCACCATATGAACCATCGTCCTTCTTATACCTCAGGATTCTGTTGTATCCTGTCAAACATGAAAGCATAATTTCAGGAAATTCATTTCCTAATTCTTCCTCAGTAGCTAAATTATGAATTGCACTGTGTTTAAAATGTCATGCTTGCAGCCTGAGGAGACTGCGTAGGTAGCTCCAGGGAGAGACAGACTCACCACTCTGAATCATCTCCAGGGCCTCGTCACGCCGCTCTGCCCTTAGGTTGATCCACTGGTTGGTAGCATCCAGGTATCGCATGGCATGAATAGCAGGAGACATTTTCACCATGGTTTGTTCTGCACAGCCAGTGGGCAATGTGATCAGTCTGTTCACCCCATCCAGATTGAGGCAGTTCTCCACAGATTCGCCCATCACCCCTCCTGGAAAGGTGTACCAACTGTCATTAAATAAATTAAGTCGAATCCTCCAAAATGCAGTAGGTGAACAAGAACACATGAGGTATAAGTTGATCTGGACATCAGGAAAACCATAAGAATGTACACGTATTCACTATTACAGAGATTATGTCAAAGGCTGGAATAAAATAGAGATATTACTCTGTATAGCACCTAGATAATATGCTACTTGAGCCATGCATTGTGCTAACCTGTCAGCCCTGGGCACCTTAAGCATCATCATGATCATAATTTTATATAATACAGCAATTCCTCGGTATCCAAACTCTCTCTATCTGAATTTTCAATATGACAGTATCCGAATGGAAACTTTTGCAATAACAAATGATTATCCAGAACTCATCCATAATAAGAAAATCAAAACATGAATAAAAATCAAAATAAATTAAAAAAACACAAATAAATACCACACAGTACCCTACCATATAGTGTATTGTAATAAAATAATTCTGCACATATTGTAATAAATTTCATTGTGTACTGTCATGCATTTATCCAAAGCCAGACAAGCTCATCAGCTGATTCCGCCTGTTTCACTTTGTCTGAACACATTTGCACTGCGCCACCACATTTACTGCACATTTCATTTTTAAAAATAAACTTATTTATTTAAATGCTGGTTGTTGTGTTAGACAAAGAGGCAGATGGCACTGGTTACTTTGATACACGTCTTTATTGCCTTTATTCAACATCTCATAACACTGAACTACCGCTGTGAACCTCGCACATGCGCCCTCTCATCTCCCGTGTATGATGCAATGACACTGTGAGGGGGACTCGTGAAATGTCCTGCACTGTACCTACTGTACCTGGTGCTATAAACATCCAAATGAATGACAACATTAAGTTTTTTCTAATTAGGTAACTGGTATCTACAGTATTTATCATGCTCAGATCATGGGTCGACAGTTACATAGGTGTCTTCTGATTGGCTGGGAGCACAATAGTCATTTATTTTTCTTCATTTAAAATAATAGGAAATAGGCACTTGATATCTGAAAAATTTGGAATCTGATGCATTTTCAAGGACAATTTAGATTCAAATACTGTGGAATTACTCCAATGAATTCAGCTCAGAGGCCCACACACTCACCGGGATGTCCTCACCTTTAACACTGATGTAAGTGTCCCACTCTTCCCCTGGGATGGACTTGAGAGGTGCTGGTATTTCTATTTCCATTGATACGGCAGCTTCATACAATCCGTGCAAATGTGTGGTTTTCGTTCAGGGGGTTACAAATTAAAAAAACAAGTTTAAGCTTATACCTTCTCCGACATTCACGTGCACACTCTAGGAGGCCCTTTGGACACATAAGCAGCCTTAGATGTAATCAGCAGTATTACCTTTTGCATCAAGGTTGTGTTCATGTTGCACAGACACAAGCTCCCCTTCTCCCTATATATTGCAGTAAGGACCACAAGAACAACTTGATGACTGAAGTTAGCAAATATTATCAGTCCTTTGGAAGTACAGAACAAAATTTCAGACACAGATTTTTACTTTCTGGAACAGTAATAAGTGATTTACTGGCCAAAGTACATGCTTACTGGAAACTGCATACTGTGCTGTAAGATATTTTTGTCTGTCAGAGTAGTCCAAGAAAAAAATCATACCACAACTTTGAGATCTTTCTTTATCCTGTCAATCAGGTTCTCGGAGGTATAGGCTGTCACTTGGATCGGAATGTTTCCAATGGTCAAAGGAACCACAACAAAGTAGACAGGTGTGGCTGAATTTCCAGGGACATTGACCACCTGCTTGTCCCGCTCATCACCTGCACTGCACAGTCCCTCTACAGACACCATCTGGACAGTCACCTTTATAAACATATAAGTATATGAGTATATGAACGTATGCACACAAATACATGTATACACATAAGCATTAAAATGCGCCTGGTTTACACATATACAGACAATTAACGTTGCACAAATGAGACACACAACGACCAAAACATGGCATTAATGCCACACAGGTAAATATTTGCAAATACACTGAGGCTCAGCCCAAGGTTTGTTCATCAACACATGACAATCAGCCCCATTTTGAAAACAGAATACTTCTATACTGTATGGTAGATTAATCAAAACTGTAGTACTCTTAACAGGGGGCAAAAATAGATCAATTGTGTCAAGGAGTAGCAGAACAAGAAAGTATACTGATAATCGAGGCACAAACATAGCAGATTTCAAAAGCAGAAATGTTACCGTCAGTGGTTCTGGCCTGTAGTTGTACACCACAGCCTTCACTTCAAGTTGCTCATTCCGCTTCACAGAGTACGGCAGTTTTAGAGATACAAAAAAGTCCTGGAAGACCCGCAGTGGTTGTGGCTTTGCTACACAGAACCCTGCAAAGGTCACCCATGAAAAGTCTGAAATTTATATAACCAGCCATATATGCATTTTAGAGACTGCTTGTCATTCTAAGTGGGTATAACACACTCTGTATATGTATGTTCCCTTTGAGCAGGCCACTCAAAGGCCTCAGTACTTATTGGGTACCTGAGCTATATCTGTATGGGACAAACTGGACAGAAGTGCTAAAGTGAAACAACAAACAAGTGTCCTACATTTCTGGGAACTACTGCAGTAGACCAAGGAAAGCATGTTGGCTCATTTCATGATCAAACTTGTGAACCAAAAGCCTCGGTGAGAAAAAAAATTATTTCCAGCAAATACTCGGAAACGTATGACTTGCATTGCATGCTATGCTATCTTTCTATAACTTGTGGACCCTAGGCTGGAAATTTGGCACAGTGGTACTTTTCAACCCGACTGAGGTAGTCAAACACACACACGCACACACACACGCACACACACACACACACACACACACACACACACACACACACACAGAGTTGTACATGACACACATGGTACTGAACAATTTACTAATGCAAGGGTAATAAAGTTTGATGATATATATGAAACTACATTAAAGGTAATACAGATTGGGTTTTTATAATGCATTGTTACTATTTACCTTTTCACTTTCTGACTTTGGCATTGCCAGGTAACTCAGCTAGCATGTATAAAAAGCCCTTTTCATGCAGACTTGCCTTTTGTGTCAGAGATGCCGATTGCTTGAATCTCCCATGTTGTAATAGAGTCAGGAACAGCATGGCTATATCTGGAGAAAAGATAAAAAGAAGAACATAACTACTGATGGATGAAATTCTTGATTTGTCATATCCATCAAGCTGTTATGTTATGGTACTTAGACTTGAAGTTGTTGTTTGAGAACAATTTAAAATAGCGGGATAAATATAATTTCACTTAAGGAGGCATGTCTTACCAAATAGTTGATACAGTATTGAGGAATAAAAAATCTTTTAAAAATAACTCAATTTTTTCTTTTACATACATTTTACACAAGAATACTGTGGTGGACACGGTCTGGTGTAAACAGGAAGCAGGGACAGGACTGCCTAAACACTGAATAAATGAACTTCACACACCAGCAAAAAATAGACTTATACAGGATCAGGATCAGGGTCAGGTGTGCATGGTTCCCAAGAAAAGCGACAGTTGACATTCTTCCGTGTCTCTTTTCTTCTTACTAAGTTAGAGGATTAAATTGATGATTAATATTCTCACCTGTTCCTGCACCAGCATCTCTCACAAACCTTTGATTAGTTTGATAGTGTTAGAAAATTAGCCTAATGAAAGTCCATTTTCACCTGATCCAAGTGGATTTTGCTCACTGCACTGTTTGCAGACCACTAGCCTTTTCACAAATTCGTTTCAGCATGATTTTAGAAAGGTGATTTAGATTTACAAGAGCAAAAAAAATTCACAAATCTATACCTAATGGTCACTTTCAGTTTTGACATACAACTCCCCAACAGGTATGGAAGCAGAGATGAAGGATGACTTACTTAAAAAGACCCGAAGCATCACGCGATATGTCTACCCACATCCAGGTCTGGGGGAAAAAGCTGCGCAGTTGCACACTGGCCTCATCAATCATTTTTTCTTCTCCTTGCTCCTCCCCTCCTGCATGAGGGAAAAGGCAGAAGTATCTGAATGCAAGTAACTCATATCAAACACATATCTCAACACTAACATAAAAACGGTTATCAGTGAGCCAGACAACATTCGCCTGACTTCTGTAAATAATAATACTTAGAAATTTTTCAAATGCAGAATGGAAAAAGATTCAGTTTTAGTCTAATTAGCACATTTGACTTCAACTATGGGGACAAGCATAGGATTTTCAAATGATGTAATCACAGTATTAGATGAATTTTTTAACATGCTTACTCTGCATTTATACTTTTTCCACTATTTATTATTTTTGCGTGTATTTTGGTTAATGTTCCACGGAAATAGAGATTCTGAATGGTGCATAGTTAAAACAATTTTTACAGTGCAACGGCAGCTGACATTACTTCTAGCAAGGCCGTAGCGCTTCCTTTTCTTGTGAATCTTCTCTCTCAGGTTTACTGCGGCCTTACAGCAGTTGTAGAAAATGTTCTGGCATGCAGGCAACTGATGTCGGGTCTTGGTGAGCCGTTCTTCACAAGACAATTTCAGGGGGCTGAGCTTTATCCCATCACTGCAGCACTTCCTCTCCTCTTGCTTCCTGTAGCTGTTTACTGTAGACAGGAGATTTGAGAAGGAATTTCCCAGGAGTGCTCTGCACACACATTTTTGAGTGCATCTGGGGTTTTACCTATATCTGAGAACTGGTTTGTGTAGGTAAAGGCCCTCTTCTGGCGTGTTTTCCCACCAGAACAGCTGAAATCTGCCGGAAAATGAGCCAACAATTAGCACTCACCTGTATATTTATGGTTATGGTCCTGTATGGCATTTTGAACACGGTACGAAAAGTTTGTAAGAAATATCACACTGACCACGTCTCATTTGCTGTATATTCATCTTTTCAGTGTTGGTGATGAAGGTAAGCCCAGCATCATGGAGAACAGACAGATGGTCCTTACCTCCTCCCACTGAACAAGCAAGGTCATAAGAGTTCATGTAATCAAACATCTGTAAGTCAAAGAGAAGCATGTTCAGGTCACATTACAGAAATCACATTGAGGAATGAGCCCATATCATTTCAGTCCCTTGTCCCATTTCAGTTACTTGTACTGACTGGATATTCAGGAATGTTTATGTTTTCTAAGAAAATTCTGTATTATTGTGAAATGGGCTGCCTTTTGAGAGGTGAGTTTGTTCTGCTTGTTGAGGATGTAGACTGCAGTGTCCACAGCAGCCAAGGCCATTTTGTCTCCCTGTTCCATCCGGACCTCTACATTCACCTGCTCTGCTGGTTTGTAGTCATGTTTGAAGGGCACGATTTGTATCTGAAAAAGCAAAAGCAAAGTGTTAGGTAGAGGCACCATCACTGCAAGATCATGTCTCCTCCAGACCTGTTTGGGGAGATTCCTATCTGCCCACCTGCCCTTTGCACACATCTTGTGTATCCACCCACACAGAGTCTGCCACCATCTTCCATGCTCCACTGTGCTGTATGTAATAGTAGGCCACAATGCGGAAGGAGGGTGTGAGGTCATTGCTGAAGGGCAGTGTGATGGAGGTTGGGTCGCTATGTCGGACCCTGCTTGCATCAACCACCTGTCCCTTGCTCAAAATCTGGAATAAAATGATATGAAATGATCAGAATAACTACTAACAAGATTTTATGGAAACATCACTTGTGATATGCCAGCCTATAAAAGCTCCCAAACCAAGTAATAGATGTGTGTGGGCCTAGCAAGGTCAGGTGGAGTGATGTCTTTGAAGATCACAGTCATGTCCTGGTGTTCCTTCAGGGTAGCATGGGGCAGTTCTATGCTCAGATAGCTCTTGCTTGGAGAAGCAATGACTGCGGCATTTATATGGGTGTGGCCAAGCACAGCATCTTCATTCTCTCCCATGGCAAAGACCTGCCAAAAGTTTAAGAAAGCAAACAAAAACATTAGATGGGAGCTACACCATGATTACCACTAACAGGCTGCTGCTAACTAGAGTAGGTAGCTGTAATGTCAGAGTGTACCTTAATGCTTAGAGATTCTGCCTGGCTAGGCACTATTAACTTAAACATGGCCTCTCCATCCTCATTGCCAGTGGCCTCCAGGTGTAATGGTTCGCCAGTACCCTTTGTCACTTCCACTGTAGCCTTCATTAGTGGGTGTGGGACAGGGGTGCCATCTGGGTGAACAGTGGTAGCCTGAGAGGTGAAAATAGGATGAACTGAATGCACTGAATGTACTAAATATAGTGGCAAAATCTGAATCCTTACTGGACAAGAACTGGATATGCAGATGCAAGACCAATGGCTTACCAATATCAAGAACTTCCCCCCAGGGGTGAAGTATTGTTTAGTTTTAGATACATCAATGTCATAAGGCATTGACACAATCTTCACTGAGTGACTCTCTGCATCTTCCAATTCTCCACCTTTGAAAAGAATTAGAAAGAACCTCACTGTTTAACAAATCTAAAGATTACTACATGTCCATAATCACATCTGATAACATCTATGCAAGCAAAATGCTAAGGAAGTCATTGGGCATATTTTGCGAGATTAGTTTCAAAGTCTTACTTGCTGTTTCAAGCGCTGTCACTGCAATATACAGGACATGACCCTCTATATTTTCACTGGTTCGATTTCCTGCTATCCTCTGAAAGTCCTCTGTAAGGAGACTGAATTTTGCGCTCCCATCTTTGATCTGAGTTACAAAAAACATGTAACAGAGCTATCCTTAGACATCCACGTTATGTCTCTAGGAGAAGAATGTACATGTAAATATATGTCGTATGGCTTGATGCTGCTGTTGACATCAGACTCCATGTATATAAACAGTGCTGTGCTAGAATGTTCTAGGAGGAAGAACCTGCTAGCTCACAGATGCCCTGTGATGAATGTTCATTCGGGGTTCTCATATGCAAAGTTAATAAGTTTGTCCACTATATAATAAACAGTTGACCAGTTCCTGTTTTCTTCCACTGCCAGGTCCCAAGTGCGTTCATTACAAAATAACACACTGTCTGTGTACCTCATGGAGACAACAATGCATTCCTTTAAAAAGGTTATTCTTCATAAATAATACTATGTTTCATGTAATATTTAAGAAGTAAGTAATAAAAGCATTTATTTACTTACGGCAGTTTGTATCTCCAAACCAGGCAAATAAATTTTGTTGCCATGTTCATCCATAAGTGCAAATCTTACATAAGCTATACCACTGAGCCCTTTTCCATAGGTATATCTGAAATTATAAGGGAATAGTTTGTTTCAAGCTGTACTCTACCACACTTTGGAGATTTTGTTACACAAACACCTACCTTGCAGACACACTGAAGTCAAAGGACTTCTCCTTGAGAAGATAGTATGGCCTTGGGGCCTCTATCTTCACTTCAAATGATGGAAGAACTAAACAAAATTTTAAAATTAATTCCTGTCCTTTGATAGAAATTGTAGTTATGCAGGTTTTACAGGATGTGTTTTAAAAAAGTTTAGGCTATTGTTAAGACCTTCAACTTAAAAACAAAAAATAACTTTTAAAAAATCTATAACAACAAGGACAACAGCAACAATAATAATAATACTTACCATATTTCCTGACTTCAAACTCTACAGTGGTATTGGACATGGGCAAATTTGCAAACCAAGCAGAAATTTTCCAGTGACCATTTCTAAAAAATTTAAAATCATCATTTTAAAGTTCGAGTTAACAGTTTTATAATTTTACTTTCTGAAAGTAATTTTATTGCCTTTACCTTAGCAGTGTAAAAAAATAAACCATTTTGGTTCAGAAAAAAGCTTAAGCAACTTAGGGCTCAGATGCACATATAGCCTAGCCAGTTGACGATGTCATTTTTGATACCACTGTCCCACACTGCAAACCACGCTGAGCCAAGTAACATTGAAACGGTGCAGTGAGCAAGGAAAAGGCAACTCACGGTTCAACATCAGGTATGGCTATATGTTGTTGATAAATCTGCTTGGACTTCAAGAGGTTGTTGTAGATCATCAGGCCCTTTGAATTCTGTGGGGAAGGCAACAAAAGTTTTGCCAAATGGGACCCCCATTTTACAACCAAACTGAAATATCTGAGACTGTCATGGTATTTACTCACCAGTATTCTCAGGCGGATAGTTTCATCTGTCGGTAACAAGTACTGGTTCAATGTAAAGACTCTGAAATTGGCTGAAAAAATTAAATGACATGTTTTTAATGTTTATGAACATGTTTATAAACCATAACTACAGTATAAAGACAATGTGCATTAACATTTAATAATCTGTAGATGTTATTCATATGCCGCAACACTGTCACACACATTAAGACATTACCATTTTCCCCTGGGGTGTAGACTGGTTTATCAGTCTGGATGAAGATATATCCTTTTCTTGAAGACAAAATTATATTCTGCATGTGTCTTTTTTTCTCAAAAACATCATTACTCTCTGCTACCAGCTGAACATAGGACGCTGGTTTCATATTTTTATATGTGTTAAAGTCCACCTAAATCAGTTAGAGAACACATTTGTTAGGATATTTTTAAACAATTATTTAGTGTAACAGATTAAATAGAAAAATATTAAATTATTTGAAAATTTCAGGAAATAACAGAAACGTTAAATGTTTGTTGATGAGGGAAAATAAGTGGACATAAATACTTGCCTTGAGCTTAACCACGGCCTGGTAATCATTATATTCATTGAGTAACACAGTTTCTTTGTTTGACAAAAGGCCCGACTCGCTTGCCATGGTAATTTGCTTCTTGAAGAACAGAATGACAGTCACAGGCTTGGTGGCCCCGTGAACTTGGACTGTCACAGTCTCCTCCATGTCAACATGAATAATGTTAGGTGCTGTGATAAGGCATCTGTGTCAGAAATGAAAAGACATGTTTGTGTTGACAAACATTGATACATTTATAGAACAAGATAAATAATTTACTTAAAATTTTTTTTTTTAAATTACTGAAAAAAATTAGACTCATCAGCCTGTGTTTTTAAAGTTCATAGTTAAACACTTGTCTAGTGGCTTTTCATATCTTAAGAGTGATTGCATGTTCCATTCCCACTAACCACAATTTACACCGATTTCTCTGATGTTCCTGGTTGTAAACATGCACAATCCAATGCAACTTGACAATGCAGGCTGAACACCATTTACTCTTTCATAACCAGCTTCAATTAAATTTCACTGAAAATTTTCCAGTGCTCCCTAGTGGACATTTGCTCATTTATCACATCTACATTATTTTTCATACTCAGAATAAAAAAGCATTTAGTGAGAACTTTATGTACATTAGTTAACATATGCTAGTCTTTAATGTTACTTACAGTGGTTTTTGTGAGCTCACTGCAGCCAAAGTTGACATGAAGATGACCAGAGCAAACTTCATCATGTTTTTTTGTTCGGTCTTTTCATTCCTTTGAGAGGACAAACCTGGGATCTGTAGTCTTGTAATACTCTTAGAAAACTAAATATTTCTGATTATCTATGAAAACCAGCAAACACAGCAGAGAGTGAAGAAAACTGGGAAAACACAGAAGGGACAGGCATCCAAATTGCAAACCACAGTGTGTGGCAAACTCCAGGGTCCTAAACCTAAAAAAAAGGACTTTCACACAAAAAAAACTTGGCATTGTAGGGATGTTTTCTGAAAGTAAGTCACGTGATTTCCAAGCAAACCTTATTGTTCAGCCAAAAATGAAGGCCACGGTAGGGAGGGGGTCTCTGTGGGAATGAAAAAAAATCATCGCCAAAATTTCTTATCCATATTATTTGCAGTAGAAAGGAAAAAAGCTGCTCTGAAGATAGGCAGGCCTGGTAAATCCCACCTTACTTAATGCACTTGACCCAACTCTGGGGTGACATGTGGCGTGAAAGTACTAAAAAAACACATAGACCCTGAATAAATTTTGTCAGTGTCAGATTTGGAAAACAACAGGGTTGTATAACTCTTGTGTAACATGGGTTATGAGTACAGCAGAAAACAAAAATAAACGTAGGAAAAAGATTTCATTTTTAGTCCACTGTCAGCAACAGGCTAATATTTTTGAAGTGACAACAAAGCAAAGGTTTTATGGTCAAATAAATCAATTGTAATTGTGTGAAAGAAACTTTTTAATTTTCAAATGTACACTGATGACTGGCCCAGTTTGTTAAAAAGGTAGTTTAAAACACAGATATAAGCTTATAATGTCATGGAAACATTTGAACTGTTTACAAATAAATGGCAGTGTGTATGTACTGGGACAGCTGCATGTTTGTTTGTCGGTAGCAGTGGGTGCAGGTGAAGGGATGAAAGTTCAGTTCCAGAAGGTGAAGCGGATTTGTTCAGGAGACAGATATATCTACAAAATTTTGCATGGATTTTGCTGTTTGAGTGAATAACATCATAACAACATATATAGGAGTCCAATGTGTACACTCAATAAAACCTGCAAGCTTCTAATCTGACTTACTTTTACGATAACATTACAAACATTATTAATGATTAATACACACAGGATTTTGGGTTCTGCAGTAGCTGCAGTTTTAACCTTACTCTCTGCAGTAAATATCTAATTCTATTAAATTAAGAGCCACAATGAACAGTTGCTTATTTCCTATAGAACTTTATGTGTTAGGTGCATAACAATGACACGGTGAAAATGTGTTATCTGTGCATGCATATGAATCAGTGTGCCTGTGTGTTTGTGGCATCATTCATCATTCTAAATTACTCTGAGCTGTGGCTGGTAATTTTTTTCTAATAAATAAATGTAATACACAGAACTAGTTCATATGTTTACAAAAGAGCAGCAGCACTATCTGTTAAATAAGAATGCTGGGACTACAGTGATCACTAATTTTGTGAAGTGTCCAGAATAAGGTGATTTAAGGTGACAGCACTACTTATTTTTACTGGATTTATCACGTTCTCACACACTACTGGATGTAGCCTAAATGGCAATACAGAACTGAAAGATACAAAACAAGAGAATTAACACATTCAACAAATACAAAAGCAGTGTTACATATTTATATTTTTCAATATTCACCACTGTTCCCAAATTAAACAACATTGCAAATCTGAACATTTAAACAAACAGAAGGTCCAACATCTATTTAATTTCAATAGACAATGAGTCTGTTGCCAGTCACTGTTCATTTTTGAGCCTGGTAAGAGTTATGCAATGTTATCAATCACTATATTTAGTTATTTAATAACTGTCAACTTCACAACAGGTGGCTTAAATAAGATAAGAATTATGACAAGACTACATAAAATGAATATAGCAAAATACGGTAATGTCTAATGGCACATTTCTCCAATTTAACCAAATGGCCTTGAAAATATTCAACTTTTGAAATCAGCTAGTTTTATTAAATATTTTCCTTTGATAATCGTTATCTGACAGACCATGCGGTGCCTTTGGAAAATATATATATATATATATATATATATATATATATATATATATATATATATATTTTTTTTTTTTAAATTTTTTAAACATTCCATAATATCAGGAGTCAACAGATGAGATGCAAAAACATTTACTGTGGTTTAGACAGAGGCATGGCAGTGGTTTAAGTCTCTTCTTGCACCCAGATCATTGGGTTATTTGGCTCCCCTAACTGTAAAACCCTGTGTACTGACTTGGGGGGGGGGTTAATGTTGCTACACAGGTCTATTATACCTCTGAGCTGTCACTCCCATTGAAAAGCTGTGTCACTATGGTAGTTGCACTGTCTTTACCTTTGGGATTCTGTGTCTTCATTTTACTTTTCCTGGACCTCCAAACAATAACCAGGACTGCAATGGCAAGGGGGACCAGCAGCAATCCAGCCACAATGGCTGAGACCACCGCTAGCACACTCTCAGCATTTGCAGGTCCCATGTGGACCTCTTGTGGAACAGTGGCATGGGTGGGCATCTCTGGGTCTGACTGTGGGAGATTGGTGCCACGCTGTAGCCTAACATGCAAGATGTTAGTGCCCCTGCTGTTCTTCTTTCCAATGCCATCAACCTCAGGTGGCACCATGGTTGCCGATCGCTTAACACGAAACCCATCTGTAGGTACCACTGAATTGCGCTCCAAACTCCGCTTTCCAATTCCCCGATTGACACCATCCCTGGAGCGAACTGTGTAGATGGTGTGGATGTACCATTCACGGCCCATGGACACCTTCAACAGACCAGGAATGTCACATTGGATTTTGTGTTAATGGGTTTCATCCATACCTAACAATTACTTCAGTTGCAGTAACTTATACTACCCATTATATATATTAACAAATAAAATACCTACTTAACATATCCTACCCATTATATGTTCAACAATAAAATCTGCTTGTTGCTGAATATAGTGCCAGTCTAAAGTCTGGGACAAACTGCTCAGAAGAGTGAAAACAAAGAAAGCCATAATATTCCTACATCTCTGGAAACTGTTGCAGAGGAGCAGGGAACATGTGGCACCTTATTTCCTGACAAACAAATGCCTTATAAAAAAATAGTTCCCAGCTACTTTTGAATGGTACATAGAGATGAAGGTGAAATTTTCAAATGTGGAAAATGTTTTTGTACATACTGCAATTCCTTGATCAAAGAACATAATGTGTGCCTGAGACTGTTTGTTGTCTGGGGAAAAGTTAAGGTTTGTGTCTGCACTGCATATAATGGTGCAGGAATAACAGGCACATGTGAGCACACGTGGGTAATATTGGTGTGTGGTTGGTATGTGAAATTCAACTCAACTGTTCATTCTGGCCAGGGAAACATTCATAATTTGAAATTGTGGTATTAAAGAATGTTTATTATAACAGGAATTCATAGATCAACCATATGTAAATTAAGGAATGACTGCATCAACATCATTTTGCTAAAGAAATAGTAGCAAGCTCAAGGAGGGGTGTTGCCCTAAAGTGAGAAGAACAAAGGAAGCGTGGAGGGAGCAGTAAGGCAATGATGGCCAGATGTCAGGGAGAGAGCACACTTAGTCAAACCTGAAAGAGAGCTGTAGAATCGAGGTGGAATCCATCTGATCCTGCCAGCCTCACCAGAGGCATCGCTTCAGGGTCATCTCCAGCCAGCAGCGCATTGAATCCCACACCCCGAAAACTCTGAGCTTGAGTGTCTGGCTGTGCTCTGTCCTGGGGAGGCAAACAAGTGTGGATTAAGCGCACATCTAGCATTGCAAAAAGCAGAGTGTATGTTTCAAACCAGAAAGTTCACACACCTATTGTACCACTGGGGGGTAACAAAAGGATAGGATAGGATAGGCTAAAACAGAACAGTATTAATTCCTCCAGGGAAAGGCACATTGTTTAGGAACAGATAATGCCCATAAATTAGTAAAATGTAACACTATGGGCCCTAAATTATTCCAAATAATTTGCCAAATAAGATTCAAGAACCATTTTTTGTCGAACACCCTTACACAACAGGTATATGAGGGAGCACAAAATGAAGATCTTTAAACTGCCATGCAAAGACCAAAAACTGTATCCTTGACTTTGGTAAATGTGCTCTCTGTGAGGTTCTGATTAATGAATACTGTAAGGTTTTAGACAGCAGTGTGGTATTATTACATAACTAGCAGTATATGAGTGTTGTGATAATGCTTACAATGATTTTGAAGCGGTATAAAAGAGATGGGGAATCAGCAAGACAGCCAAACTCTGAGCTGCTTGGGTTGAACTTGGGTACATATCCATCAGCTCCAGTGCACAGAAAGACTTTATCAATAGTACACACAAAGGAGTCACCCAGGTTCTGCACAGGGTCTACCATCACTCGACCGTAGATTACATCCCCTGTGTGTGAAGGAAAAGGACAGATTTGTACACGTGACCAACATGTGCTCACCAAACTATGGAGATAATCACTAGGGGCTAGTGGTTTCAGAAGTGGGAAGCAGTAAATGCAGTAATTCCTTGGTATCCAAATCTAATCTGAATATGAAAACGCATGGGATTCTTTATATTTTTAGATACTGAGTGCCTATTTCCCATTATTTTAAATGGGGAAAAATAAATAAATAAATAAAATGCTCCCAGCCCATTGGAAAACACTGTAAACATTAGAAACCACTTAATGTTGTCATTAATTTGCATGTTTATAATGCATGGTGCAGTATGTATAGTATAGGATATCTGCCTCTTTGTTTGACACAACAACTGGTATTTAAATAAATAACTTTATTTTTTAAAAATGAATAATAAATATGATGACCCAGTGCAAACATATTCAGACAAAGCAAAACAGGCAGAAACAGCTGATAACACTCCAGAACTTGCTTGTCTGGCTTTGGATAAATTCGTAAAATAGTACACAATAGTTTATTACAATACAAACAGCACGATTTTATTATAGTACACTGTGCAGTATTGTACAGTATTTACTTGTAGATTTTTAAACATTTCTTTTGATTTTTATTGTAGATAAGCTCTAGATAAAAATTTGTTATAGCAAAAGTTCCATTTAGATATTACTATATAGGTACTAAACTTCAAGAGCTGTTAGAGGAAAAACTTAGATGTAGTGAGCTCAGATACCAAGGGATTGCTGTATAGTGCAAAGCTGCAATTTAGTGATTAGTACAGAAGCATTTGTATTTCACCACATTAACATTGCAATAATCGCTGATGGCTGTATTAATATTAACAGTAAATTAGCTAGGATAGCAGCATCAATCACATAACTGCAACACCACACTCAACACATTCCTGGCTATGACCCAGGAGGCATTACCTTCTGAAAAAGCTGTGTCGCTATCCTGGCCAAAGCCCATGGACCCATCCGATAGCCAGAGTGCCTTCTTTGACAGCACGAACATCTGTGTGTTTAGGCTGAACTCAGCAGCCACAAGGTCACTCACCTGCAGGCACAGTGGCAGAAAACACATCATGGAAACTTATTGCAGGTGGAACAAGAATAGTGTCAGCAATAGGAGTGTCAAATCAGTTATAGGCAGTCTGTTAGCGTTGCTGCTGAGCTGTGTAGATGTGTGTCTTGGGAGGGGGGGGGGGGGTCACCTGCTGGAGGCGGATATCCAAGTCAAAGGTCACAGCTTCCTTAGGATTACACACAGAGGGGATGGTGNGGGGGGTCACCTGCTGGAAGCGGATATCCAAGTCAAAGGTCACAGCTTCCTTAGGATTACACACAGAGGGGATGGTGTACTCCGAGCTGGGAGCAGCTATGCAAGGGAGCAGCTTCACTATGTATGTTCCAGAGTAGTCTCTCATCTGGGAGAGGGCAGGTTCACACAGACAGCAGGGATTCCGTTAAAAACACTTTGGTAAATTATGTATTCTAAAAGTTGTAGGGAGCTAAAGACTCTTTAGGAAGTGCAGCCAGTGCAACCTACAAAACCTATTATGTGGCCCTTGTCTGCATCTATGTCAACATTGCTAACTGTGTGGAGTGATATCATTAAGACAACATAACTTTAATGGGCAAGTATTATACATTTGTATAGTAACTGATACGGCAGATTCTTCTACATATGCATTTGATGTATACACAGAACAACAAAGAACATTAAAGAATTTTAAGATGCCATCAATAGGTAATTAATAATATAAATTTAGTGCTAATAGTGCAGCACAGCTATTGAAAGGAAAGTGTAAGAGCATATCTAAATAAAATATGCATGAAAACAACAGCATTAACTTTATTAATTAAAAATTAAAAATAGGTTTCGCTTCATTAAATTAGTTCGGAGCTAGATGCCAGCAGTGGTTTTAATGTCCATTCAAATGTGGTTATGGTTATTATGATGTGCACTTTTGAAGTTGATAAGGGACACTACTTACAGGAAAAAAAACTATCTTTATGCCTTGTTGGTTGGGTCCTTATTGCTCTGCATAAAATAGGATCCACTGCATGCACACAAGGTGAATATGACGAGACTTCCTTACTGAGAAGTCAGAGGTGAAGGTCCACTGCTGCAGCGGCTGGTTGTAGGTGGGCTCGCTTCTCATCAGGCTCAAGCTGAACGTGAGGCCTGGGTGTTCCGCACACGTGATAGTGGAGAACAGAGCAGAGGCTGCAACGAAACAGAGCAGCTGAAACTGTGAAACTGTGAGCTGTCTTCGGTGTGAGACGTGTGGGCAGAAGAGAGAGTGATCCAAGAGCTCACCGTGGTGCGAAAGCACAAATAGGCCATGGAAATGGGCCTTGGTCTGGAAGCTGACCACTAAGCGGCCCTGTTCATCGATGCGCATGCTGGTTGGGAACAGAGTTCCTACAAGATGTAATGTATTGAATGATTTCACAGAGTCACAAAATCACATTTCCTTCACACATGGCAAACAAGGTCATGCTGATGAGTTTAAAGACTAAATTATGGACAAGTGAAATAGGATTCACTAGCGTCAAAACCCAGGGTGTCCAGGAATGAACTCTGTGGTTACAGTATGTGACAGTGTTGTCATTAACTCAGGTAATCATCAGATGTTTTGCTCAAAACTTGCCTTGGAGCTCAGCCTTGGGTGGGCTGACAATGCCGTTCGTCCACAAGATGGTGGTGTCGTACACAAACGTGAGCCGCAGCTCAGAGTGCAGGTCGAAGTGCTGCCACCTGCCTGCACCCACAGGGGAGTGAAACACGTAGGACACGTGCAGGGGAACTCGTAGGGTCACATATGACTGGACCAGATCCAGAATCTAACAGACAATAAGGACCAGATTAATGCAAAATATGGCTCTCATAGGAAATGGCACAGTTTCTTCTCACAGTCTACTTTTACTCTAATTATTATAACTGCATTAGTGTTTTTTAACTAGTTTGATTCATTTTTAACCAGCAACACAGTTTAAATAATAATATAATACTGTTTACAGAATAATCACATAAAGTGCTGTCATTTGGTAAGAAATTAAAAAGAACCATTTGTGCCCTCATTTCACCTAAAAAAAACAACATCAAATATTTATAAAAAAGAGTAAACTCATCATAGTCATCACTGAATCACTCCAGCCTTTTCAGAAAAGACAGAAAGGAAATAATCCTTTTGATCTTGTTTGAACAGAACTTACAAATTGAGAAAACACTGACAGAGCATTTTATTAAATATTTCTTTTGTTGTTGTATATAAACAATGTTTTGAGGCCACAGTTAAGATGGCATTGACAGAGCTGTAGGATCATTTTTGGAAAAAAAAAATCATTGTTTCCCTGACAAGCATTCATTGTGTTTTGTACAGAAGCATTGTAACAGTTTATAAAAGTGAATAAGCACATTATAGGAACACAATAACGTTAAAACAGAACCTAACTCAAGTTAAACTACAATCTCTGCCATCTCCTACTGAGGTGAGTCTTGTGCAGAAGCTACCAAGGCAGCAGGTGGTCTAGTGGTTAGCGCTGATGACTTTCACACTTGAACCCCATTTCCTGCTGTAGGACCCCTGATCCAAGTACTTAATCTGAATTATACCAGTTAAATTACTCTGCTGTATAAATGGGTATCTTAACATGGTACATTGCTTTGGAGAAAGGTAAATAAATGTAAATGTATTCTAACACAGTGTGCACTGGGCATAAGAGGGACAGCACAAAGAAATCACTTTGTTCAATTTTCTGGTAAGCAGTTTGTTCAAGAGTAGGAATGCTAACAGGAGGTTCTTGTAGAGCTCATAGGCTCACTTCAACATGCAAATCACTGCTCCTCAACTGAGAACTGACAGTAAGTATAGTTCTGAGGTGAGGGAGACCCACCAGGGGTTCAAGGCCAGATTACAGAGGAGCTTGTCAACAAAAAGAACAGCTGTGAAAAGTACAAAAACTATGTCAGACCACTATCTGGTTTGATGTCTGGCTTGTCTCTTGTTGGACTAGCAAAACAGACTCAGCAAACCCCTGAAAATTTCTGAGATTCAAACAAACTAAAGACATCTCATTAAATCAGGTATCACACCAAAAGTTTTTCTCCTTAAAAATACACAAGTTGTACCAAATAAGGGTTCTAAATAATTATGTTAATTGTTACTGTTTTAATACTTTTTTGTTTTTATTCTAGTTGACCTTTTTTAGATTTTAAATATATTAATTAATCCTTTTCAGAGGTGAACTATAACAAAGGAAAATATAAATGAATTCACCAACATGTTTTTCCAAGGCCCATGTGAGCTCTGCTTAGATGATGTTGACTATAAAGCACTACATCTACAAATACTTAGGGCCACAATTGTTGCCTTGACAACAGGCTATCATGGACTGTAGATGAGACCCCCAATGGAAGCACTGCCTACCTGGCTATCAGTGCCCACGTTGCCCCCACAGTCGGTCAGTAGTTCAGACATGTCGTAGTAGCTGACAAACTCCCACAGGCAGGTCTCCAAGTTGAGGTTCTTGTAGAAGCGCAGTGCCGGAGACCCCCTCAGGGTGGCACTGTACTGATAAGGCAGTGTCTCTCTCACAGCCTCTTCATTTGTGATGGCATCTGTCAGGAATCCATGGCGGGTTTTTACCTCATGGTAGTCCAACAGGTTGGAGCAGCGGTGGTTACCCACCCTTGTGCCATCCGGGCTCAGTGTCAACTCAAAGTTGGATAGCGGCCGCGTGGACACCACGGGCAGCATGCCTGGCAGAGGAGGGAGACAGGAGTGTCGGCTTCTCCATAAGTAACAGGGGACAGGCACCCCAAATGGAAGACTGGTGACACACACTATAGCCATTTGTTGGCTACGATAGCTTGACTAGATTTGAAGGCAATGAATACTACAGCATGCTGGTCTTTATCAGTGCTGCCTTTGGCTCAGGCCATAAGCAACCAGCACAGGTCTCTTACCATCCATGTGGGCCATGGTAATTGTCACCTTGATGGAGTTTGGGTGGTAATGGTCTTCTGTGCCTGTGTATCGCAGTTTGGCCAAGAATGGCTCTGCGCCCACTGTTCCTACCTTGTGAGGTTGGCACATGCCTGCCAGAAGAAACACAAAAGGACATTACCCAGCAGCGTTTGTCTCTCAAAAGCTTCTGACTGTAAGCCACATTGCTTATTATTATGGACTACAGCTCTCACTTTCACAAATGATACAAAGAAGTGAATGTTAAATACATTCTAAAACAAGCCTGCAATAAACTGGCATCTATATAGTGTATATATTGACTAGTCAGTGCCCTGTGCTTCCTGGATAGAGTCCAGACTGCTGTGTCTTGAGCAAAGAGTTACCCATAGTAAGTATGTGAGAAATCACTCTTGATCTTATGTACTCCCTTATTAAAGTATTTTGCAGACAGACAATTTCCCTCACAAAGATAATACGTAAATATAAGTTTACCCCCAGTAATTCAAGTCACAAATCTATTTCCCTTCCAACAAGGTCACCTGAATGGGAAGTCACTCACCCTCTTCCATACTGATTGTCACAATGGTGCTACTGATCTCCAAGCCCTCGTTGCCATCAGAGTTGACAGCACGAGCGAGACACTGGACCCGTGTACCGGGTTGGAAGTAGATGGAGTCTAGGGTGATAAACTTGGAGGAGGTGAAGAAGGTGTCAAAGTCCACCTCACGCATGGGACTGGTCACACCATCTGGACCAGTGGGAGCGCTAACCAGCCAGCGGTACTGGGTCAGTGTGTTGTTGATGCCCTCATTCAAGCAGACAGACCCAGTTTTGTCATAGTCTGAGTACTTTGGATTGCAGGCCTGTACAGGGTATTGAAGAGAACCTTTGTGAAGTGAAATAATCCATATAACATCTTGAGAATATATGTTCTGATTGCGCAAGGGGGCTAGCTGAAAGAAAGGGAATGCAAAACAAAGCTAATACAAAACCTGAGAAGAAAATACAGTTCATACATCCATGACGGATCCGAGAGTGACCTGATGTTCAAATGACTGGACAGTACAGTTCCTATATATTTTCAATAATTTTGGGATGAAAGGAAAAAAGTGATTGGTTGTTGAAAAAACAAAATGAACCCAAATTGTAATTTAAATGATTGTCAAGGACACATCCCTCAATGACTAACAAATAAGTTTTCTAGAAATGTAGAATTGAAAGGAATTGTCATATTCTTTCCATTAGTGCCTTCCCTGCTCCTTAAGATCATTTCAATTTTGTTTCCCAATAGTAGGATATTGGACATAATGAAATAGTTAAGAAATAACTTTTTAAATTTTTCAAGTGATTTGCATGTATATTCTAGATGTGCAACACAAAAACGTTTATTAAAATGTGTAAAAAAAGTTTTTTTACATATACAAATACAAATACATATACAAAAACTGTGTCTGAATGATTTTTTTTTTTTTAATGGTATATACCATATATGTTAATGCCCAGTCAATTGCATGATCAGACCCTTCCCACTATTAGTCTGATCATGTGACAATGAACTGCAGGTCCTTCCTCAGCAGAACCATCTGAATAGATTTGACCTTTTGCAATCACAAGCACTACCATCTAATCCACAAAATAATGACTGACATATCATATGTACCGTAACACAAACAATCGGATATCCAGCAGGGGGGTTGGGGTTGACTTTTGTCCTTGCTGTGTCATCATACTGCAGTAGTGACACCACCTGTGGCATGGAGGGGAAGATGACGTCCGCCATGCTGTTGGCTTCTTCAATGTAGATGATTGCTTTAGCTTCCTGTCATTTAATATATATAACAAATGATCAACAGATGACACATATATATCCACACACACAATATAAAATGCCATCATAGCGCGGATAATATATATATTTTATATATATATGTGTGTGTGTGTGTGTGTGTGTGTGTGTGTGTGCAAAAAATACTGTGCTGTACCCTCAAACTCCCAGGCTTCTGTTAGGAGGCCCAAGTCTGAGGAAAGTTACCACCTACAGGGAAAAACTCAGCATGAAAGGAATTTTTTTAATAGTTTGTTGTGTATTATGTATATTGAGTATTATACATTATCAATGTGACAATTTTCTAAATCTAGAAAATGTGCTTGTTTCATAAAATCTACCAGAAATAACGATATAAAGAGTTAAATGAATGAGTGTTTATTTTTATTGTAGTTTTTCATTATACTTGAATTTTCCATTCACATTCAACATGATTCACAATTCAGAAAACAGTTATGTGTCAGAAACCCATGACCCCCACCTGTGTCTCAGCAACCATGTACTCATCGGGTTTCAGATGAACTGTAAAGGCCTCTCGTATCTCTTGCACGTTGTCAAATAGGATTTCCACCTCCACAAGGTGCTGTGTCTCACCCTCCTTGAACTCAATGTCTGGCAGAGGAAAGGTGTTCCTCACTGTAACTTGGCAGAGCTGTTTATATTTCATAGACTGTCTGAACTTCCATGTCAATTTATTTATCAGAATACTTTGCAAAAAAGTGTGCCCCTCAAAAGTAAAACATTTTTTTTCCTTCTGGAATTTGACCATCAAACTTTATTAGCAGACCATCTCACCAAACCACTTACTGCCCCATCACAACAGTTTAAAAGTTATCACAATGTAAACATCAGAAACCTCAATCTATACATCTCACTTATGTTTGACCATATCTAAAATGGTACAATAACAATTGAGATGAACAATTGTACATTAGATGTTCATTACTACTTTTTATTCTATATATCCTTCATGACTATATTACTTACCAAAGAATCATGAACTACTTAGACATATCATATATTTTCCTTTGATGAACTATACTTATTACTTCATGGTAGTTTTACAAAAGCATTTTGGCATAAACATCTGTTACTGGGTTATATTTAATAGAATACTGTTATATGTTTACATGAAGTATCAGTGTTTCCCTCATACCTTTAGACACAGGGTAGAAGTCCTCCCCTGAGATGGCAGAGCCATCTTTAGTGTGGATGCAGACCAGCGACACCTTGGAGGGGTCACCTATGCGCAGCACTGGGATCTGCACAACTGACACCTGACCGCTCTCTTTTGGCTCACTTACACTGAACTTTGTCTCTCCAAACTTGATGATGGGCTCTGGAAAAACAAGGCTCATTTAGGACTGTTCACTTTATTCAGTTTCGAGTTAAATTTTGTGGAATTTGATAGACATTTGCAATTTGTATTCAAAAACCAAAGTTTTAACAATCTTTTTAAAGAGATATATCCCTTTGGCAGAAAATAATGTGAAAATATTCACAAACATTAGCATTAATTATATTAACTAAATATTAATGTGAGAAAATCTAAACATACAATAAATTCAAGAAAATACATAAATTAAATTCCATACACAGCCTATTGCATATAGGTTTGTAATTTGCTCTATTTTTAAAAATTTTGCAAATTATGTACAGCATGTCAGCTTAACATGAAGAGAACTCAGATTATAACATAAACTTTTTGGCTCCAAGAGGCATCTTACGGTCTGCAAAGTCCTTTATGGTAATGATTATTTCATTCTGAACCCCCACAGAGGCTCCAAAGGACAGTTCACTCTTGGGGCTCCCCAGGACCAGCCGCAGCTCCTTGTCTTCCTCATACAGCTCATCATCGACCAGTAGCAGAACACATGGCTTCTCCACTTCCCCTGGGGTGGAGAGAACAGGGATGGGGCACTAAATCCTCACTGTGTCCATTCCAAAACTCAGCTTCAATCAAACAGTTCCTCCAACAAATGACAAGTTCAGCTGTTTCCCTGCATCCTATGATGTAGCTCCTTACCAGGTAGGAAGGTGATGATGGATGCATCTGTGTTGGGCCTTTCATGGAAATCCATCATGACCTGAGCAGACCCTTGGCGGCTATAGCAGCGCACTGTGGATTGGCAGTTGAGGTCACCACTGCGATACACCAGTGCCAACACTTGTCCCTGATTCTCATTCACTAAACAGGCTGGTTCTCGGAACTGGAACATCGGAACTAAATGATGAATAAAACAAATGAGTAATGTCTTTCAAGTAAATATATCAATCAGTGAAAAAACATCAGTTCAAGTAGATTCTGGCCAATCAGCACCACTTACGGTCTGAAATGGTGTCATTGATGTAGACAGTTGTCTTCCTGGGCTCTCCCAGAATGCCATTCATAGGCATGTGGAGGATGAGCTCAAACTTCTCTGACCCCTCCAGGACAGGGTGACCCAAGTCATCAATGATGGTAACTCTAAAAGTCTGCATATTCACCCCTGGAGCAAAATCTAGGTTTTTGTTGATTCCTACATAGTCCACAGCAGCTGTAGAAGGAGATGGAATTTCAAAGTAAAAGAAAAGGCAATCAGAAGGAGACCAGGGATAAAGATGCCTACAGGTTTCCACTCAGAGAGGGGTAGGTCCGAGGAAGTTATTCCCTTCATACATGCAAGTGTGTGCGAGTTTAGACTCTTAATAAGGCATATAAGTTTCTTTAGGACATTTCTTCATTCAAAACAGCTTGATCTACCAGGCTCTCCATCTCATTGGTGTACTAGCAAAGAAAGAGGCCACAGAAGGTATGAGAACAGCTCTAGCATATTTTCATTTTCTGCCTTTATTTCTAAAACAGAATTCATGCTTTAATTCAATCTACTGTATTTTGTTCTTTCGCTCTTTCAGCCTACACTGCCCATCCTACAAATCACCAAAAAGCTGTAAACCTGTGCAACTATTCATGGAACTATATGTTTGAAGTGTGGGCCACATCCTCAAGATGGAAAGTCAACAATGCTGACAAATACTCTCATCTGCAGATTGTTGCAGTGAATTTATATTGTCTGATTTCTTCCCAAT
The DNA here is from genome assembly GCA_900497675.1 of Arapaima gigas. Classification (NCBI taxonomy): domain Eukaryota; kingdom Metazoa; phylum Chordata; class Actinopteri; order Osteoglossiformes; family Osteoglossidae; genus Arapaima; species Arapaima gigas. The sequence continues at coordinate 890,428 of UFQX01000045.1, forward strand.
ATGACCTAGATGCAAAGTGAACATTTTATCAGGTTTCTACCTTCGGCAGATGATGTCTCCGTTTTGTGGGAGTCCACACTGACAGCGGCCGTTTTGGAGAGATCTGAACCAGTCCTCCACACCAAGACTTCCACAAAACCATCACTCTCATCTACATGATAGTCGGTGTCACCAAAGTAGAAGACCGGCACTGGGGAAAAGCAGTGAGACGAAGAGAATTTTCTGAAATGGCAGGAAATTCAATCACTTTATGTATATCTATATTTTGTGTGATTTGATTGAAATTTATTATATGAGACCAGTTAGGTGGGGCAGTAAGTCTCAGTGCCTGGGTTTTATGGGCTTAAAATTGAGCCCACCTCAGTCTGTGTGGAATTTGCAAAAGACCTATGTTTCTGGTTAATTTAATTTAAAAACAGACTGGCATCCCATTCAGGCTATACCTAGTTAGGCTCTGGATTGCTACCTCACCAGGAAAAGTGGCTAATTGAAATGAATGAATTCATTATGTGTTACACTAAAAGTTACGTCATGTATAAATTTACAAAAAAGGATCATGCACATTTTGAAAGAGAGTTGCAGTCAACTTCATTTCTCTGTTATTGTACAACTTAAACACCTTTGCTGTCTACTGAGGTTCAACTGTATATGTTTTTTAGAACCTGTGACTCAGGAGGATTCCTGAAATGCACTGACATCCTAGAGCAGTCCTGAGCAATACTGCTATTTCCAATTGCTAAGTTTGACCAAACTCACACAATTTTTTGATGTCGGAGCACAACCAAATCAATAGGCGTCATTTCTTGGGTAGCCTAATTTGCTTGAAATTACTTAAAAAACATAAGCACACAGTTTTCCATTTATTTATATAACTGATGCTTTTCTCCAAAGTAGCTTACAATGATTGACCAAATGATTCAACGGATCATTTTTAGTGCATGAATTCAGTGTGAGTACCTTGTTCTGTAGGTACTGCAGCAGGAGGTGGGTTTGTAACATAGTGGATACACTAAGCAAATTTCATATTTGTTAATTTTTAATGTATATTTATGACTTCATAAATTTCTGACCCTAAAAACAGTCATTTTTTTGTCCCCAGTTAATAACCTAGGATAAAACTCAAGAGGTGTATGATATACTTTGTTCATAACTTGTTAAAATATATTACTGGCTTCTATTAAAAGTACTGCAGGAAATTAAATGGCAGTTTAGAAGAATAACAAGAAAACACAGAACAGCTTTGTTCTTGACCCTGAGCCAGCAAATCTGAAGGCGAGTCACAGTGTGATGCTTCTGCTGTTATGTGGGATTAAATGACATTTCGGCAAACTGTGTGTGACACAGCTGGGTGATGCAGCCGCTGCAGCTTCTCCCACCAGACAGGTCACATGACTCCAGGCTTGGCATTTAGCCAGTCAGTGGCCATGGGGTGTGAAGTGCAGCCAATCCCTGGCTAAGACTTTGCATGCAGTTGGGTACCTTCGTGACTCTGGGGGTAACCAGACCCAGCAACAAGTGGATCTGGCAGCGCAGGGTTCCAGTCTATTGCAATTACCTGGTAATATGACAACTGCAGTAATAAGATAAGGTTCATTTGTACAACAGACAAACGACTGGCATGAAAGCACTGCGGGCTGAAAGTGAACCCACTGGCTGAAGACACCCCTGCTGATCCCCAAACCCCACCCACTCTAGCTTGTCTGAAAAGCAACCAAGCTGAGGATGGATCAACCAAAGACATGTGAAAAACAAGCCCTCCCACAGTGTTGCTTGGCAGACTCATTTTTCAGCTGTTATTGCTTCATCACCCAGTGGAGGAGATACTGCAAGCTGACTACAAGAAGACCATGAGGATGTGATAGGAAGCACAGAGGCTTGGGGCAGATCATCTGGTAAACTAGGCCGTCACTGGACCTTAGAAGTAGTGCGAGGGCAGTAGGGTAATAGGTAGAGCCCCTGCCTTTGGACTCCTAACACCCTGGTTCAAACTCCCCTTCTGCTACAGTACCTTTACTTAGCCTCTATTGACTGACTGATTGATAGACAGATAAAACTCCACAGGAAAAAAAACAAGCATAAAATACAGCATAATATGAAAGTGCCAACTGCTGTAGTTACACCTTTGTGTTTTTCCAATCTCTGGCTGCCACAACACCAGAATCATTTGTTGCAAGTGTCAGCCACCATCTTCTTTAAGCTTACCCCATTTACTTCACCCCTTCTTCCCTAAACACTGTCTCCATCATACCTTTAAAGTACACACAGCATATATATCAAAAACATCAGAGGGCTGACATTTGAGGGATTCAGCTGTGGATAAACTCTTTTGTTTTTGTAGCCAAAGGGAGAGATACTAGTGAGGTCTGGAACAAGATGCAAGAGGCAACACACCTTTAGATACACAGTACAGGAGAAATGAGAGCAGTGAAAATGTATTTGTTGATATCCGTGCTCTTGCTAGAGAAATAGGGTTATAGGGAAATAGCAAGTGTTTGTCATCATACAGGCATGATGTGAATACCAATGATGGGACTGGATCTAAGATCTCTCTTAGGTGTACAGAAGCCTTAACTTTGTGTTCAGAATGCACATGTGGAGCAATGCAAGATAAATGCCAGTTTAACAGACAGCAATCTCATCAAGTTTAACATTAGGGAGATACAACCACTTTTTGCATGCAGTGTTACAGAGTCGTGGTGAGTCTGACCAAAACACTGCTAGTTAAACCTCAGCAGTGAGATTTGCACCATGGCAGTAGAACAGTATGTCTGTAATTGACTGTCTGAATGTAGATGCATGTATTTTTTGTTTGTTTAAAGTTCTACTCACCTTCAAAATAAATGCAACAGTTTACTGGCTACAGTCATGGTTTTGAAACTGAATGACTGTGGTTCAAATCCCACCTCTTTCTGTTGCACCCTCAGGTGAGTATTTACTTTTAATTGCTCCAGTAAAAATTAAATGACTGTATTAATGGGTACATCACAGCAAGTAGTCTGCTAAATTAATTAAAAACAAATAATCTGTTTGCTATTTTATATGGCTTTAACTTGGATTTGGTGGTATTTGAAAATATTTTTGCACTAAAGTGGAAGCCAAAGTAAAATCAAAGTAAGATCCCTAAAAATATGTCTGATTGTGGCAAGAACATTTGTTAGACATCCCCCTCACAAATGGCAGGACATCAAAAGGAGGGATAAGTTGATTTTTACACCCCCCTTACTCCTTCCCTTGGTGCCAGGGCAACTGCCATGTATGACGAAGGCAAATCAGTTTTCATTCTTCACACTAAGCTTTAAAGGAGCAGTATTTCGACCATTGATAATGTACTTGCAGTGCCTGCAGTTCCCCCAAAAACAGCACCCTCACCATTTTTGTTCAGAGGCATCAGCTCTATAGGCATCTCTGGCTAACTACCCTTTTTTAAACTGCAGCATGTTGAAGGATCCTGAGCCAGGATTCACTCAGAACACAGCACTGCAGCAGGCTTACAGCAGAGCATTCTGTGTCTGCTTGTATCTCAGGTTACAAATGCTTCTGTATGGAGGCTCTGAGCAGGCAGGTATGTCTACTACCAAGCAGTAGCCACAGGCAGTCTTTTTATTTTTTTCATGACTTAGATTACTGACAGAATAAGGTAACTATTCTACTATGGCGATTTTGGCTTTCCAACGACTTAGACAATACATACACAAAACCTCTGATTTTCATTCAATTTTCCATCCTAGAAGGTGAGACTATTCACTTTTGACCCTTAGTAAACTGCGGGAAGACCCCTTTGAGGACAGACTAGGCTTTTATTATACCTAAATTTGCTGCTTGTTTAAAACAAGGCTTCTCTGACCCTTCATCCAAATCATGCAAACATAATCATTTAAAAAATCAGTGTACTCCAGTGAAAGTCAGTAAAACAACTAGAAATTTATGCCATAAGGGACAATATTTCAGAAGCTGGGTGTTTTGCTTTGTAAAGTATGCAACGCGTTTTATAAAAAAAGATGATTGAGATATGCTTTTGATAAATATTAACTGTAAATGTACAAAGGGTACTTAAATACTAAGAATTTTTTTTCAGTTCTGAGAAGAGAGTAAAATTTTTATTTTTTTTATTCAACCCTTGTATACAGATTTTGACTGCAAAGCAAATAAGTGTAACAATAGAGTGTAATGTTCGTGTTACCTATCATCACCATGGCTAAAACTGTTCTTGGTGAGCTGAAGTTCTCCTATTATTCAACTTGGAATAGACTTTTGGCTTTTGAAACAGGATTAAATACAAGTAGAGTTCCGTGAAAGACCTGCTTTGCTCTATTAACAACCAAAATGTGTGTCAACTGCCTAACTTCAAGCAGAACAGCCATCCTAATACTGCCACTGAAATGCCCATTACCTCATTGGGTCAAAATTTACTATGTATCACTGTGGTTTGCCTTACAATATGCAACCACAACCACATAATTCTACTGAGCTGATCCAATTTTTCTGCACAAGGAGTCAGGTCTGACTTGTTGCTGCTTTTTCTTCATAATGAAAATCAAACAGACCATAAAGCTGAAAAATTATTCTAAGACCTATTCTAAGACCTATTCTAAAAACAGAGATTCATTAAGATGTCAAGTCTGTCAGCTTCTCCAATCTCTGTCTTATTTCTTTGTGTTTACATCACAGCAGCTCTTACTCAGAATGGCAGGTGATGTGAACCGAGAGATACTGGAATAAGGAATAAAGCAGGGTGGGAAGGATGAGATTCTCCATGATTGAGCCCAAAAATTAAAGGTTGATCTCATCAGGGAGAAAGGATCAAGAAATATTTAAATTTACAAAAAGATTAGCGTGGCCACTACTTAAAGGAGTAAACACCTTTAATCAAAATTAATATTTACAATCTGCTAAAATTTTCATTGAAAGTTACAATTGGAAAGATGTACAATTAAAACCGTCATGTGACCGTAGTTATCTTAACAAAGGGGTTCCCACGAAATGGAAATTTGCAAGCAATCATGTATTCAGGCAGTAAGATACAAGAACCTTGCTGTAGCAGATCTGTAGTACTGTATTGCTTAACATCTGGTTGTATACCGAGAAATTACATCACGAAACCTTACCATCATCAAGATCAGGCAGGATATTGACCTTTGTTGTGGGGAAGAGACCAAGATGGCCACCTATGGGCATGCTGAGAGTAACGTTGAACGTCTCCTCCTCCTCGTAGAGTGAGTCATCAATCACTACTACAGGACAGGCTTTTTCTGCCTCTCCTATATCAAACCAGAGCACACTGGTGTGGTCCTCCGGCCGAGAGATGTAGTCTGAGTAGGAGAGCACTGAGGCTGGGGCGGTGCCTCTGGCAGAGCCTGTAACCACAAGGCCAAGCTGAAATACTTGTAAAAGCCCAAAAAGGGAGACTTTGATAAAGCAGCTTAGAAGATAAGGTCTCTTTCAATGGAAGGTGGCATATATGTCAAAGACACTGACACGTTACCCAAAGGCTAAAGTTTCAAACTACTATGTGTAGTAGGGAAATAAAATGAATTGCTCAAGCAAAATATTTTAATTAATTCAAGTTAATTAAATAGTGGTAATTTAGAGGTTCACTTTCTACTTTTGCACTCACCATTTCAGGTGTAGCACACAACAGAAGGAAAGTGTGTGGTCCAAGTACTAATACAAAATAAATCTGGACGTAACTTTGTCTTCATGACCTTTTTTGAGAACCAATGTCTGGGATTCCTGGAAGGGCTTAGCTATGCATTTACCTTGCTGAGTGTAGCAGACAACCATAAGCTCCTGGCTGATGTCTCCACTCCTGTGCACTGGAATTAGAAGCTCACCAGTGTCCTCCTCAATGGAGTAGGTGGAAGAGGGGATGAACACTGTGGACTCTGTGCATGGAGAAGTACACGCAATCAGCAATTATGTGGAGTAAGAAGCCTGACATCAGATAGTAACTGTATAACTGCTGTCAGCTGGGAGCTGCAAAAATATTTTTTATATAATATTTATTGTATGCTTGTGATCAAGGGTGGAAAAAAATGTTTGATATCTTAGAGGATCTGAGAAGATGAACCCTGCCCTCTCCATGCAGCAAAACCACAAAAGTCCTCCAGAGACATTAATTAAATATGAGAGCTTTTGTGCAATAATAAAAGAGGATGAAATGCTTTTTATTTACATAAGTTGCTTAAATTTAGAAATGCGAAAAGTGGTCACATCACGACTTTTGCCAAATTCCCATGGCCCATAAAAAAAAAAAATCTAAAAAAAGACAGGCTCACCTCATACATACATCAGAAAAGTAAATTGTGTTGCCTACTGAAAAATTATTAGTATGTTTTTCCAGTGCTTGCTGCTGCTTCTTTTCTTCTCTGTTTGTTGTGCCAAACAGAATTTTGAGTTCTAGTGTATCTCAAGACTTTCAAAACAAGAAGCGACTTTTCTCTTTCTTTTCTCTTTCCTATGGAGACTGTGTGAGAAGCACAGTTGAGAGCTGTCAGGACAGCACCAGGAGAGAGAGGCGAGCCAAACAAGTCAGATGGTAAGCCTACCATGGTATTAATAAGGATCTCATAAGGGCACACTTCACTGACAGAGGGCACTTCCAGTTACTGCCTCTAAGTCAAGATGGCAATGAAAGTGCAGACCATATTCTGTTTGGTAGTTCTTTCTTCTGTTACTAGCTTAATGAGCCTTCCTTCTCCTCACAATAAAATAATGCCATTTTCATTTAAACTTCAAGCACATGCAAAGATAATTATCCAAAATTAGTAAAAAAGAGTGATCAGTTGTGGCACTGCCTTTTTGCTCAATCACGGGAGTCTTTTTTAATAGTGTCTGGAGTAACACTCAGAGGGTTTTAATGGTGATTATTTTTCAGTAGAGACAATTTTCAAAGTTTGTCTGTGGCATTTTTGCACAGCAGAGGTGTCTCACTCTAAGTTGCCCGTAGCGTATGTATGCGTGTATTATAATTATACTGAACTCCTGTATAATTGTGAGAACAATTGTGTGGAGTTTAGTGCAGTGTACAAGCATTGTAAGTCCCCTTGGGCAAAGATGTTGGATAAATGCTACACAGAAATCATTGTCAAGGTGAAGAAAAGAGCATGTTAAATGCAAGTGTATTGTACTTATATGTATATTTGTTTTTGGGATAAAGCAAAACAGTCAGAAGGAACCTTTACTATTTAACTTTCCACAGATCAATATTCCTGCAGTTATGAATGTGGAGTTTAAATGGCTTACTGTTTAACTCATAAAATAAATGGATTTACCACAGCAGTAATTCATACCATGTGCATATGGAACAAATTCCAAATGTTATATTCATACCTTGAATTTTGTGCCCAGTACTGATTTCATGGAATATCCAACTTGCAGTACAATTTGTAATCCATATCAGAACACAGACAGTGGATCAAGCAGTGAAACCATACTGACTATTATGACTATTATTTAGTGGCAGAAGAACGACAAACCATCAGCTGGGTCCAGGATTTCTATGGTAGCCACATCAGGGAACTCCAGCACTGCCATGATGGGTTCAGCGAGAATAATCTGGAAGGTTTCTGACCCTTCAAATGAGTGGTCGGGGAGGATCTGGACCCTCCAAGTGGCAGTGCTCTGGCCCGGATTGAATTGGACTTGCTTCTGTGACTTTCCCCGGAAGTCTTTGTCCTTCTCTGCTGTGCCATCTCTGGTGCCAATGCCTGTTGGAAGTGTCATGTCTAGAACAGTTAAAAAAACAGAGCAGAAAAAATGCAAATCCCTACCAACAGTTTTCTGTCAGCACTTGGTATTTGTAACCCTGCTAATTGAGCTCCTTGACTCAGCTCCATGGCTCCGATGTTGGACTCAGCAAGTAGCCATTTGATCGCTGCCATTGTCCAAGGTCCAGCTGCCGCATGGCACATGGATGCTGGACATTCCGTTTAATAGCTGCCTGATGCTCAGCAGGTTGCCTCCAATTAATAAACTTAGCAGCAGAGCCCCAACCACCCTGGCCCTTTCTTCCATACCTCTTGCCTGGGTTATCAGGTCAGCCATTGTGGGAAAACAAAGGAGAGCTTCAGGTCCACCCGTGATAAATTTTCAGACACCAACAGTCCAGACAAAAAAAACTTGAAAATTTATTTTCAAGAGTATCAATATTTACATTACCTTGAGAAAAGTATTTAGAACCTGTGTTCAACAGTTTCAAATATTGCTCGACTACAAATAACACAATCAAATATTTGGTTTAAAAAAACAAAATCAAATATATGCCCAGTTACTATGTTCATTGCAAAGTTAGCAACTGAAACTAAAACTATTTAAAAGCAAAATGAGCTATTTTGCTGTAATTTTTATAAACAAAGGGTAAAAAGTAAAATATGGCATTGTATAAAAATTCATCCCCTGTACTATAGTAGCTCAAAGAGCACATATGACAAATGTTTTGCTAATAATCCATACTGGCCTTACTACTGACCTCTGGCTGCACACCAGTGAAGAAACTGCTCCCATTTACAGGATAAAAATCCTACAGGGATTTTTCATCAGACAGTGAATCTAAATACATGGAACAGAAGACCAGACAGTATCCTCATGAAACTAGACATGAAGATTTTCAAATGCAGAAGAAAGGAAGGAGGGATATGAAATGGGATATGATATCTAAGACTTTGGATATCCCAGTGGGCACTGCTGGCACAATCAATAGAAAGGGAAGGTATGTCAAATCACCCAGGCACTGGCTAGAAAAGGCTGTCCTACAAAATTCAACACTGAAAAAAAGTCTTGTGACAGCAGCCAGTAAATGGTCAACAGTCACTGTGAAAGAGATTTTGGAGGCAGGGTGTGGAGTAGAGGTGCATCCAGCAGCTATAGCTGGAAATATATTTTTCAAAATTGAAATTTTGTAGGAAATTCATAAACAAGACATTGTATCCTTTGAAAATTAGAATTCAAGCACAGTTCAGTGAGCAGGCAAATGGCACTCCTGACAATGGCACTTCTAACCCTAACTCTAACCCTAACCAAAGTAATATAATATGCATACATAGACAGGTATATCTCAGACTGTAGGTATAACATTGAGTCATATTGTCTGCAGAAGTCCTGAGGTGATAAATAAATAGTTGGTAAAAGGAATGGCCAGGAGGATGACTAAAGAGGCTTAGAACTACAGCTAGACATTGAAAAGACTAAGGAGATGATGGTGGACTTCAGAATATGCAAATGCCCACTGTGCTCAGTAGCAACCAATGAAAAAGTGATGGACGTGGTGGGAAAGTCCAATAATCTGGGGTGCACTCAGACAACAGGCTGGAATGGTCTGACAACATTAGCGTTGTTTACAAGGTACTCTACCCACTGCACTAGACTTAAAGCTGTTATTGCAGCAAAATATATACCAGTATCTAGATTAGATATTTAAATTTTTTGTTTGATGATTGCATTAATAATCCAAACTAATTAAGAACATGGCAGTCTGAATACTTTTGGAAGGCAGTGTAAGTTTTGTACAAAATGGTATATAAGCAATGTCAAATTCATCCTCAAACTCAAAGTCGCTATTTCTTGCGCTATTTCTAACAGTTCTGAAACTGCCATGCTGGAAGCAATCAATTGCACTGCTTCAACAAGATGGCTTTGAAGCCTAACAACATGCTGTAGTGGACAGGTGCTGCACTGGGAAGGACCTTCAGCACAGAGTGCACCACATGACAGAGGCTTAGGATCACTGGATAAGTAGGCCTGGTTACAGAAATCTGGCTTTGCTACTTTCACTGCCCCCGTCTGTCTGCTGCAGCAGCAGACACAGTGCCAAGATATACAGGTGAGAAGGGCAGTGGCCGGTGTAAGGTGAAGTCCTACACTGTTTGCTTTGTTCCCACTGACTATCTTCACTTTGCTCAGTGGCTGAATCATTAGTGTGAGAATATAATGAGCAGATCTCTGTATCAGCAGATCTCTTTACACCATACAATTACATTTTCCTGTACTCTGCAGTGCATTTTTCTCACAATCACAAAGGGGCTAGATATTCACAGTAGAATTCCAATTATAAAAGTACAGGTGTCCTGCATATTAGCTTACGAGAAAATGAATTCTACAGAATTTTCTGTATATTCCATATGTTTACAATGGTGTTTCTATCCATATCATAGCCTTACTGGCCCTCTTTTTGATTACATATGCTTGTATATTTACTTCCTTTAGGTGCATTTGCATCCAGTTCCTGTCACTATCATTTAAGTTTTTTGCTGTCGTGTAACTGTTGTATTCATGATGTTGTTGCCTTGTGCAATTTCCCACTAGAATTCTAGTATTCAGTAAGATAAATAGCTGAGTCTGAAGGTTATATTACACAGGAACAATTAGAAATTAGGAGAGATAAATGACTACTTTTCTCTGATGACACCACAGTTGAGTCATTACTGCTGCATTGAACATATGAAACGTTACAGATTTTTTTTGGAATCAAAAGTTGTGGGAAGCAAATCGCTGCCGTGTCCAAAATCTAATCTTAACTAAAGTTGTACCTCATTAACACTTTACTGAGAAAGAAATGTCTTATTACAGGCAAAATGTTCCACTGTTTCACTGAGGCAACTGGGTGCTGTTAGAGGTGGCAGAACTCAAAATGAACGGGTCCTCTGAACTGAATTTAATTCGGGAAAGTCAGTATTTCAGCAGCTACTTTTCAAAGCACTTTGACAACATTCAAGACTCACTAAGCAGAAAAATGTATAAGAAAGCAAAATCATAGCTTATCTGGTACATTTCCTATCTGAACTCATTTTCTTTCACTTAATTCACTGACACACACGGTCCTCTCACTACAACTCAGCACTCCACAGATGAATGAAGAATGGAACTGACTTTGGGATGGACAGGAAACCGAGCAGCATGTCCACTCACTCACGAAAGAAGTCTCTCCCTGGAAGCCCCTGCGTTTCAGCACCACCTCCACGAACTTGTTCTCCTCATCTACGACGTAGTACTCCTTCTCCAGAGAGATCCATGCCCAGTCAAGCCGGAACATCTGGTCTTTCAGCTCATTTCCTCCTGCCCAAAAACACAATGTCACAAAGTGAGATTTAGTTAAATGGCCCTCTATTCAATCTCTATTACACAGCTACGGCTCCCGTGAAGACCCACCTCCATTAACCACTATTGAACAGGAAAAATCAAATCCGTGAGTAAAGGTGGTGTTTATTTAAAATATCACGATTTTAAATACAGCAGTTCCTCGGTATCCAAACTCTCTGTAGCTGAATTTTTGGATAACGGCCCTTGAACTAATACGTATATATCATTATCCGAACGGGAACTTTTTCTATAATGAATTTTTGCGAGAAGCCAACCATAATAAAAATGACAACACAATAAAAATCAAAATAAATTTTAAAATCTACACTTAAATACCGCGCAGTTGTGTACAGCGTACTGTGAGAAAAATAATACTGAATGTGTTGTAATAAACTGTATCGTGTACTGTTACGAATTTGTTTAAAGTTGCCCGCGCTGGCGCCAACTGATTCCTCTAGTTTCGTTTTCTCTGAACATGTTTGCGCCGCCTCAAGTGTTTACTGCCCATTCCAATTTTAAAAAAAAAAAAAACTATTTATTTAAATTCCGGTTGTTGTGTCAAACAAAGAGGCGGATGGCGCCGGTTACTTTGACACGTCTTTGTTCCCTTTTATTCAGCACCTCATAACACATGCCCCGCCGTGAACACCGCGCATGCGCCCTCTCACATTAGGTGTGTAACGCAATGACACGGTGGGGGGGACTAACATGTGAAATGACCTGTATCTACTGTACCAGATGCCATAAACATGCAAATTAATGACAACATTAATTAGGTAACTATTGTTTAGAGTGTTTTTATCATGCTGAAATCATGAGTTGATAGTTGATAGAGGTGTTCTTCGACGGGATGGGAGCACATTATTTTTCCCCGTTTAAAATAATGGCAAACTGGTACTCACAAAATTGGGTATCTGCCACATTTGCAGGGACAAATTAGATTCAGATACCGAGGAATAACTGTAATTTAAAAAATCAGAGCAAAGACAAAGACCGCAGTAGTGTGCACATATTTAATTTTATGGTTCCTGTTACTATTGAATAGGAACCTCCACATTATTCATCTTGCAAACGCTTCACCGTCTTTTGCTGTAGAATCAGTGTTCATTCTTTAGATGTGACCTCCTGCGTGATAAGGTAGCTGACCGAGCTGATTTCTAACAAAAGCACCGATGCTGCAAAAAGTTAAAACTGCGATCTAATTGCCTCTTTCTAATGAAAGAGGAGAAAAGCCTTTCTTATTGTAATAACATTTGCATTATTTTTTTGACCCCCTTTGTAGATTCTACTCAATACAGAAGCTCTGTGTTCCTCAGGAAATTTTGCTGCCTATTAATTTCAGACCACACACTTTCATACCTACACACACCTTTCAGCTCAGCACCTGCTGGAGATATTACATGGGGCACCTTGTCTTTGCTTTAACTTTACATTGAAGCACCCAGACTGAGAACCATACTTAAATACTGGATGTATAATATTCCTTTGGAAGCCTGATGTAAAATTCCTTATTCCTTACCTTATATTAATAAGTATGACCTGATAAAAGGCAGAAAGGTCATATCTTATTCTGTTCTGGAATATAATTGGCAATGCAAACATATCAGTAGCTATGGAAGAGAATGTTTTTGATCTCATTTCTCCACACCTTCAACATATCTGTGTATGTGCAGCTATAAAGAGAAAGTTTTGTTCAAAAGTGTATTCAGCGTAGGAAGACAGGTGTAATAACAGCAAATAAATGGTACTATACATTGACAAGCTGCATTTATTTTATAGACTGATCTTTTCTCCTGGTAATAATGGTGGAAGGTCAAACTGATAATATCCCTTGGCTGCTGCCATACATAAGATTTATCTAGCTTTTTGGACCTTGTGGAGAAGCCATGATAGTGTGGAAGCCTTAACTGAAATAAGACTCCACCCTTCTTCACACATGCACATACTTACGTGCTTTGTGGGTTTTCCTGGATGCCAGTTTGCCAGTGAAGATATTTCATTTTGTTTTACTCACACAACAACGTTTTCATTAAAAAAAAACTTCTAATAACTCTACATCACTATTTTAAAATAACCCAGCCTAGCTAATTAAACAGGAGATTTAGTGCCTAATTTATGACTGCATTTATTATTAACTAGAATAATGAATGAGTCACTAATGATTAATTCATCCAGTTGATGCTTTTCTCCCAAATGGCTTACAATGTTAGGTTTGTATACTAAATATTTATCTATTTATCCAGCTGGGTAATTTTACTAGAGTAGTTCAGGGTAACCACCATGACCAAGGGTATTACAGTAAAAGAGAGAATGCAACCCAGGTCATCCTACTGCAAAACACCAGCTCTAACCACTTTACCTGCTATCCCATTTGTTTGATTTTTCTGGTATTTCCTTGTTGTATACAAATGCTAGAGACCCTTCAAAGTTAAAATTAGGGCATTCTCTTATTCAACAAACAAATAACAAATTCCAAGAAACAAAAGACTCATCCTATAAAATTTGCTTGACCCCTGAGATAACTGCTATCCACTGGGGAACATAAACACAAGGTGCCCTGGACTGTCCTTCAGTTTCACATGATTTGTACTCCTCCTTGATAACTGACTTACAAACAGAGAAGCAAATGTATACATTTTGTTGTTCTTGTCTATGTGGAGCCTGTATTGAACACGAGCAGCAGTAAAATTCATAATGGCAGATCTTAACATTTATGTTACAGTCATGTAACAGAAGAAAGCTCTGTAAAACACTTCCCAGGTAAGACTATATTTATTGCAAATTCAAATGACATCTATTCAATCAAAAGCCCAAATAGAACACAACAAGACCATCTATAGTTAAAACCCCCATTGTGTGCCCTATATATGTAAATATAGATATTTAAAAAGGAGCACTCTGCTCATTTATATTAAGTCATTTAAAGAGTTAAACACTTATTTAAAATTTAGCACTTAATAGCAAACCCAGCTGCAATCTCATCTATACAATATACAAACAAGTCTTAGAGCAGGATTTGTATAGAACCTATATAAAATAAATAGTATATATAAGAATAATCAGAGCACACACTCATCCCATTCATCTGTGGCAAGAAGGGCATCAGAATACACAAAAGCACACATTCCCTTAGGTAAGATGGGTTTTTTCTCTCTCATTTCTCTCAGCTTCATCTACAGTCAGCCACAAGGAATTGGGCCGATTGCAACACTGTTACCCATGACAGTCAAAAGAAACCGAAAGCTCACAGTACGTGCAAAGAAGCATTTGTCTGTCTTTATCCCTCCAGCACTGGCATGGGTGTCACCCTTAAAGAGAAATCATAATGACTGGATAACTGTGGTGGAAGGGAGACCTTGATTTGAATCTAAAAATAGCAGCACCCTTCCTTGTACTGGGTGGAAGAATGACCGGCCAGCTCAATTACCCCAATGGACTTGTGCTCCATAAAGTGGAGTGGGGTTACTACTCAGGATAATTCTTAGGATTGTTATTTACAAAAATAACAAGTAGAAAAACAAAAAAGTATGCACAAATCATGCAGCTAAGGCCTAATTTTATGCCTGCATTTCGTTATTATGCGTTCAAAAAATATATTTATACAACTTTTCTATATTAAAGCCTTTTATTGAACGTTAGCAGTCAGGAAGAATACCACGCATAACCGATTAAACCAGATCATGTCAGTCAAGTTCATTTTATAAGACTTGATTTACTGTAGGTAAAGTGTATAATGTCTGAAATAACATTAGTAGATTAAGGTTTTGAAGGTGCAAAAATAGCATGGTAACATCAGTAACATAAAAGAACAGGCTCTCAACTATATTTCTATTACAACAGAAACCACACACATCTCCTACTAAGTACAACAGGAGCCACACTTCAACAGAGACTGAACTTTGCCTGTAGTACACCAAATTAAATATGTTGTACCACTTCAGATACTCTGCCTACTCAGCTTTGACGTGTTCTATTTTAAGATTACTCCATTTATGATTATAATAAAATAATATTGTACACTCAATTCATGTCAAATTACATTATTAACTAACTTAGCTCTTCTGATCCAGTGCTTCTTATGCTGCTTTCAGTTTGATTAATTTATGTTATAAGAGCTTTGTATGGTTGCTCTCCCTTGACATTTTCACCCATGCCTGCACAACAATACAAGCATATATTTGATTTAACATTTTTCTCTAATCCAGACAGCTATGCAAATCCTGCTTTCAAAACAAAGTAGATGTATGTACTGAACTTTCTGAATTGTCTTTTGATAACTTCAAACATTGCTCATCCAAGAATGGTGCCAGTGGGACACAAAACTAAATTAGTCGACACCTTCCAAGTAATGTTTAAATGATTTCATCTCAGTGTTACAAATTGGTAAAATACATTTCTATCATAGAATCAAACATTTTTTTTTTGTTTAGTGATGGGCCAGCATTTTGAAACACTCATTCCCAGATTAGGAAAAAAATAAAAAATTATCCTATCCACAGCATCATATGTCTAGCTAAAGCACCAAATTCATACACTCAAGAGTTGCAGTTATGGAAAGATTCCTAAAGTAAGTGGAGCAAAAGTTTGGGATCAGCCACTGTGAAAACTATGACTTTGTCACAGAAAATTGGACAGCCAAATGTCCTTATTAGGCTATCCCAAAGCCTTAGGTGCGGGGGCCTAGACAGTGCACTTGTGCTCGCTCAGCTGATCACTTGGGCAGCTGTTAAGGCCTTTGTAACACTAAATTATCCAAGCAGCAAGACAATCCTTAAATCCTCAGTATCATCATCAGTCTGCAAAAATGGTCAGGGTGCTAAGATGGAGTTTAGTGTAAATTCTGAAGGTGGGTATACTGAACTACGCTGCTAATGGTTTCTTGTTGAAGCCATAAAAAATCACAGGCACAATCCTAAGAAACAGCACTGAGGACAGAACTTGTTTAAAACTGTTACCAAATGGGAGATAAATGGCACTACACTAACAGACAGATTTAGAGCTTGGAGGTTCTTGCAGTTTTAATCTGACTACTAAAACAGGATTAATGTGTCAAAACTTCCTTTAAGATTGATTGAATTTCTCTTGAACACCTCTGTGCCAGTGGACCAACCCCATAGGCACTAGATATTTCAATAAATGTTCAAAATGAACCAGGCTGCCAGACAGAATGAACACCCTACAGAAAAAAGGGGCATAGAAGTGTTCTCAGCTTTGAAAGCATTTTATTAAGATTATTCACAGTGGTGTGGCTTTTGTGAAACTGCACATGACTCACTTTTTCTTACAGTGCTGTGATTATAATTTATAACTCTATGACAAAAGATATTTATAGGCAATTTGTCAAATTTT
The DNA here is from genome assembly GCA_900497675.1 of Arapaima gigas. Taxonomy (NCBI): domain Eukaryota; kingdom Metazoa; phylum Chordata; class Actinopteri; order Osteoglossiformes; family Osteoglossidae; genus Arapaima; species Arapaima gigas. Next base: position 906,850 of record UFQX01000045.1, read on the forward strand.
CTTCAGTTTGCTCTGCATTCTGTCACACAAATAAATTACACAAGTAGCTAATAAGGATTTATTAGTTGTATCTCTAATTTTTCCTGTTTAATATATCTCAGTTATTATTGCATACCTTAAAAGCAATAATATCCAAATACTGTTATTTCATGTCAGCCTATGTGTCTAATGACCACTAAAGCCTATTTTCTCTCTGTGTTCACAGGGCAGCATTATTTTTCATTATTGCAGCATGTTCCTTCTGGTTGCCAAGGAAACCATTTAAGGCACCCGGTGGGCAACTGGAGCAGAAATAATCAGGAAGCTCTTCATTTTGGCTGTGGCAGTCAAGACCTGGGAGATGGGCAATGTGACTGTAGCTGAAGGTTTGCCAGTCAACATACTCTGTCACCGAAATATGACTGCAGGAGTCCGGTTGGCTCCCCACCACTCAGTTGACATCAGATGCAAGACAAAAAAAAAGAAAACAGCACAAAAACAGTTTAGGCTGTATAGGGCACTGAAGAGGTGGGAGTCAAAGATGTGATCCTCCTCTTGACTTAACAAAACTCTCTCTGAGTTTGGCCTTTTTAATCGGGAAAATGGGCTCTAACAAAGGTCAGTTTTCAGTGTGACTGAGAACACAGAGGCAAATACGTCTCAGACCCTGAACTTTCCGGCTTAATCCTATTACTCCTTTCTGAGAATGTCAGCTCTGGGGCAGGCTCTCATGGAACACTTTTGGATGAGCTGACCTTCCCATCCTGCTCTCTTATGCTACAGAAGCTATGCCTGTCATATCTGGGCCCCTAAAGCCATGGGGATGAGGGTGAAGGAATATGAGGAGTGAGTATTATGCCAAGGAGAACTCTAATCCCAGATTCACAGCCAATTTATTGGATTCATAGATCTTTTCTGTTTATGCAATGCACAGGGTTTGCTGCCTGTACTACCCTTTTTGCAGGAGGTTATATCATATTTTAGCTAACAAACTTGAAATTTGAGAGCAAATTTCTTTCACTCATTCTTTTGCAACAATAAAATCATCATATATTTGTGGCACGCAGGGGAAACAGACAACACTTACAACGTTCCATGCTTATATATTCTGTGATACACGTGCAAATAAACGCAAATACATGCCACACTCCACCACTACCAATGCACACCATACTCCTGTCAATGTTGACGCATACCGCACACCCCCCAGTCCCCAGCCATGAACACGTTGGTGCCCAGTTTCCCTTACAACCCACACATGTGCCCTGTGGCATCCAGTTGTGCTGACACTAATACTTAACCCCCCATTCTGTTGACAGTAGAGAGACATAACCTGCCCTGAGACAAGAGAGTGAGAAAGAGATGGAGAACAACCAGGGTTTCATGTTCCAGGATCCCCATCCACAGTTCTGATTATCTTCTCCCTGACCACTAGCTTGACTCACAAGTTCAAATAAAGCACTTCTGAAAATGGGAACCTGCACCAGTACCCCCTCTTCCATGAGCCAACATATTAGTCGCAGTAATAAATTGTGCTTGATAGCATTAATGACATTATTAGACAAATAGGGAACAATAATTAGAGAAAGTGAATTTACCTGAAAGTGCAACTAATTAAATTAAGTACTTTCCTTAAAGGTAAAACAGTAGCATCCTTTTGGGATTTACTGTGTAACCATTCAGTCCAAGTGTTAGAACATCTGCTGTCCTATTTGCAGCCTAACAGAAGCCCCATACCAACATCAAGAGTCTGAATTCCCTGTGGCACTCAAAATGACAATAAAGCATAGAATCAGCAGCTGCAGACTAATTTATTCCACATCGCAGATAAAGGTCACTGGAGATTAAATATTGAAAGTCATTTCACTAGTCAATTATGCACAGCCGCTCCAATGGTCACCTGAGTGTGCTCTCTGAAGTACGACAAAGTACGTGACTGGAGGAAAAAATCAAAACTCAAGGTGGGCAGAAAACCAAACTTTTAACAATCTCAGTTAGCACTGAAAACATGAAAACATGAAAAGAAAGATGACAATAAATTTCTTATTAATTAGAAACCTCTTGTTCAGTCTGACATACATGTTGAGGACTATATTACAGTGTACATTTGGTTACATCCTCAAGCACTGACTTGTCCTTCCCACTGATTAACAAACCAACACAGTCCCATCTCCTGTCTTATTCATGAATTCAGCTTTGTTTTTTTTTTTTTGCATGAATGAAGAATCTTCTCAAGATTGTTCAGCTTTCTTTTCAGAAGCACTTCAGGCCATCTCACTGGTGTCCCACCACTTAATGAGGAGCACTACTGGTCATCATTCTAGTGAAAAATATTTCTTACGATTTCATGAGAAAGAAGGGCTTTTGATAATCACGGTGCACTATGAACCACAAAAAGCCATTTTACCACTAGAAAACTAAAGCACTGGACAGAGATGAATGCTGTTTGGATTAAGAGAAAGAAAGATTACTCCTCTTACATACCTTTTTATGGAATTAGCTTGATAAAGCCCATGACTATGTCCTGATGAAAAGGCAAGTGATGAACTTTTATTTAATTTATCCAGGAAATCATTTTGCACATATACCTCTCCTTAAATTTTACACGTGACTCTGTGACATTTTCCCAGCGGAAAACCTCATCTATGGGTTGTCAACAAGATGATGTCTGTTTCCATATTCATGTTTCGCTGTTCCGTTTTAACATGAGACTTAAAAAGTGCAAAAAGAGAGTAACGGCAAAAAAAGATAATGAGTAGTTGCAGGATAAATGGAGATGACAAACAGGTTCTAGGGAAGGGGGACATTCGGAGGACTGAAGGGCTTCTATTTCATGACTTCTGAATGCTCAATGTTTGCTCTCTTGTCAGGCGGATTAATACTGAATGCACTAGTGAGATATGAACAAAAACCCCATGGGCCCCTGGGCTCCATGATTGCCATGCAAGTCGCTGGCTGTCTTGGTTGTGTTTGCGTTGTGGCTGCCACCAACAGTTTCATTTAGCTTGTTGCTTCTCAAATGAGATAATGGGGTCCACTTCTTTTCTCTAGGATGTCTGGAAAAGTGATGGACAGTTGGAAGGGAAAAAGATAAGGAGCAAGTTTTTAACCCTTAAACTCGAATGGACCACCATTTAAAAATGCTGTATTTTTTCACCCATGAACTATGAAATGAAGTTATAATTATAAACCGTGGACACACTCTTGTATGTGGAACTTCTTTTTTCAGATCTAGGGTGTGCTGTTGCAAAATGTGTCTAAACCCTTCCTCTGCACTGCCATCAGAACTAGTTGAGTGGATGTTTTTTGGAACATTTCTCTTTTACCACCGTGCCTAAAAAAAATTGGTTTCCACGTTCTAATAAGTTGAAATCTCTGGCATTTCAACTTGCCCTTAGCAGTGACAAATTCACCTAGGAAGATGCGACAAGTGCATTCTGGGCATTCTTTTTCCACTCCATTGTGTCTCTAAGATCTTCCTTTGGACACAGTGGACAGAAGTTAGTCACATATTTCCCATTCAAACACTGTGCTGGATTTCCACCACAGAAAGGGTAATGTTAGGCCTTCCAGTTGAGGAGAGAGTACCCTGCTTAGCTGAGCAGGAACCTGGGTTTGGACTGGGGTTAGCATACATGCATAGCATACACATCATACATTGGAACAGTCAAAATCTCACGGGAGATGGCATCTATACTGAACTGGAGTAAAACCCAGCACAAGTGTTGAAGAGCATTTAACTTTAGTTATGAAACATTTTTCAGTCAAACAAGCTGTCTATTTTTATAACAGCAATAAAGATGAAGAAACCTGCTTTTCAGGGCCTGGCAAACACATACAGAGTTGTAGCGCAGTCTGTCTTAATGGTTGTGTATCTTTTAAATATTTTACATTTATCCATTTATCTGGTGATGTTCTCGAAAGCATCTTACAATTATTTACTTATTTGTACACCTGGACAGTTTTTTGTTACTGGATCATTTTATAGTAAATACCTAGCTGAAGGGGATTACACCAGAAGATTGGATTTAAACTGGCTACCACCTTGCTGTATAAGCACAGGATATGTTATGTATATAAATATATAATATAATATAATATAATATATATGTTAAACAACAACAAAAACAATAAAAATAACTATTATTATTATTATTATTATTATTATTATTATTAGTAACAGCCATTTACAGCCAAACTGACTAAAATCACATTACAGCAACTTGCCTTCCCACCAAGACCTCTGCTTCACCTCCTAAGAGGTATCAGTATTTTTTATGGACTTCACAGCAATGTTTGTGGGTCCTATACCATTAACGTTATTCTTTGTTTTCCCAATAAGGAAACAGCATAGTTTGTGTACATCTGTTAGTTCTGAATTCTCTCCCTCTTGATCCTTGGATCTTACAGGCCATTAATCTTGGACCATCCCTCCCTGCTGCCAACTCCAAAAACACTCATGCCTGCTACTACAGCCCAGGAATCCATATGTCAAAGCAGCCCCTATGGTTTTACAGTGTGTGCCCCTTTATCCTGCATACAAAAAATATTGGCGTTCTGTGGCAGAAGCTTGTGAGAATGCAGAGAGAAACAATGAGCATAAAATTCAGAGAACTGTACTGGTGCCAAACCACTGCCCCACTTCTTTCCTTTCTGACCCTCTATGACAGTTAATATCACACCTTACAGAATAAAACCAGAAGTATGTGACTGATCTAAAAACCTCTCAACAGCCATACAAAGTTGATTCTGAAAGCCTGACACACAGTAGTTTAAACCCATGATGTTTTGCTAAGTGTAATTTATAGCCTGCAGTTAAGCAGTCATTCTGAAAATGCTGGAAATTCAGAGTTCTTTCATGCAGTAAGAAATTCTGACATATTCCTTGCATGCAACCTTTTCACTTGCACACTCTAGCATATTGGAAAGCTGTTTAGCACACAAGTCTCTAAGTTAGGCTTTCAAAGAAAATCTGTCTGCAGCGCAGGAACCAGACCATGAAACTACCAACATATAAAGGAACGAGTCTTAACTTCGATTAAAATTATTCATTCTATGCTAAACTGTAGGAAAACAAGACAAGGGTGGTTAGTTCAAGCTCATGTACTAGCAAACATAATTTGTTTCCCTGATATGATAGATAGATAGATAGATAGATAGATAGATAGATAGATAGATAGATAGATAGATAGATAGATAGATAGATAGATATGAAGATTAAAATCTGTGCTTTCAAGGCAGGGACAGGACAGCAGAAACAAGGACCATCTCATAAGGCATGTTCTCCAAGTTTCACAGAACCTTGGATATCAGCCATTAGGTTACAGCAGAAACAGCATTCTTTAAACAGTTAACAACATGAGACCAGTTTCTGAGGTACTTGAAATGGCTGTTAGTTTTGTTTGCCTGACTGTAATAATTTCATATGAGATGACCTATTCTAATTTGCTGTTTGCGGTACAGTTGAACACTCAGATGTTGATGAAAGTAGTTAATGTGCATCAGTTAACACTGTTCATTTCAGAACATGAATTTCCACATTACTAGTTACAGCTATAGCAAGTAAAGTGGTTTACCTGATTGTTTGCCAAGAGTAGGCAGAGCTGTCCGATTGATTTGTTCTGCTTTTGGTTTTCTGAACATGCCAGTGAGTCAGTGGGCATGTCATGATCAGGATGACAGGTTTTTGCATTGCTACCCAAAGCCTGCACCAATGTCAGCGAAAGTCTTACATTTTGACAGCTCCTTTAGTATCAGTAACACAAGTTTTGTGGTGGCAGGTACTTTGTAATTCAGAAGTTCCTGTTTCAGTTCTGCTGCAGAACTCTTGATTAAGGTTTTCAGCCTAAATTGATACGGTAAGAATAGCCAAATGATGTCCATATGGTAAATTCTCATAAATGATTTTTATTAATTTCCATTAATTCAGAAGTTAAAATTTGCATGTGTTCCCAAGCCCTAAAAATTGCCTTTAGGCTAAAAAAATCACCAAATTGAATTAGAATGGACACACTTAGTTCAACAGTTAACACTAGTTATCATAATACAAGACAAAAACACAGTTTCCATTCACTAAGTACTTTGTAATGGCTGTCTAGCTGTGCACATTCAACTCTTTCACAGCTATTACATGTCATCCACTTACATTTACACTGTTACATGTGAGCATCTATGCACGAAAACATAACATATACATCACAATGTTCTTTGCTTTTTGAGCCCAAACACAACAGTAACATGAGGGCATTAGTGATTGCTAAGAATAAAGAGAGGAGTCAATATGGAGGGGGGGTGTGCTGGATTGGTGAGAAGCAGGAGTGATGGAGGTTGCTGCTTCAAAAAACATCATCATTCATGTTGCGCAGAAGTAGGAGCCTATAGTTGTAATATTTGTGCAAAAATGATCTGCATAATGTGTATAATGTAAAAATCTAAATATGAATAAAATTAAACATGATACACACAGTGCTGCACACATTAGTGACTTAAGGGGAATAAAGTGCCAAATAAAGATAAACTAAATTTTATCTTGAGTTGCTTGGGCAAAAAGGTGTAGCAGTGTAAAGGTAAAAATTAACAATACATTATATAATGACCAAAATGTCTCACCATTAAAGTGGTTACATAAGTATTGTTAGTGCTGCTGGACAAGCAGACACCACAGAGAGTGATGTGACGTGACCTGTTATAGCAAAGTGGAAAAGGAAAAAAACACAATATATACTGCAAAAATTTACTATCCTTAAATCGATAATGTATGCAGAGCCATGTGTGTCATATGTAATTCCTTATTAACTTTTATACTATCATTTGTGTACATGTGACAGTTAATCAGTTAATGGCTCCTGTGATAAAACTGTGTGTGTGTGTGTGTGTGTGTGTGTGTGTGTGTGCATATGTGTGAATTAAAACATTTTTCTTTTCCCAAGAAAAGCATGCAAATAATAAATCAGTCATGAAGATAATAATTTGCAATATAATTTCCTCATTAAAATGTGTGTGGTGTTCAGGTCTAAATGCTGAATATTATACTGCATCAGAGAGCAAGGCTAAGAAGTTCAATCTCCTAACTAGCACAGTCAAGTGTGAGAATTGCCAGTGCACTGGAGCTTTGGTCAACACGTGGGTTTCTGCGGGGACATGAGAGGCAAACAGTCACGACACCACAACCTTCTGGGAAATCCCTTGCTAAGCGGTGCCCTCTTCTAAGATGTCAAGGAAAGAGGGAAAGAGAGCAGAGACATGCTGAAGCGCTAGAAGCTTAAAATCAAAGAAATCAACAGCACAGCAAGCAATGGAGGCCTGAAAAGCCAATGAGTTCAGTTGTGTGTTTAAATTAAAGAGGAGGCTAGAGAGCTTCTGGGGCCACACAGTGGTCTCTCCTTCCCCAAAAGACTCTAGCAGACCTTCAACACAAACCGTTCTAGCTTTATTATGAAGAATTAGGTGGAGAACAACAGAGGAAGGACAGAATGAAAACTACAGTTCCTCACTTACGATGCTGAAAAGGTGACCAAGTGTAAGGTAACAGAGCATAAACCAGCAAAATGTAACAGTCAAAACCAATATAAGGTAAAGTATAAGTATAAGAAAGTTGCTTCCAGATGAAGGTATGCAGCAAGTAAATAATGCAAAAGAGACACAGTTTCCGCTCCACCAGCACTGCATTCTTGGGGAAGGATGTGGGTCTTACACAGGTATTACACAATCCACCCTACAGCACACAGACCTGGACTTGATGTCTCCATCATATGGAGAGTGAGTGTTCTCCAACATGGATCCCCCAGGGAGTCATTTTTCTGCTCTAGCAACAAGAGATGTTGTACATCAGTGTTCTGGGAGGTCCCACCTTTTGTCAGGGATTAGCATAGCCATACATGGAATTGAGAAATATAGGCTAAACCTGGCTGGCACTGCCCAAGTTCTGGTGGTCCCTGTTGTAAATCTCCAGTCCTCTAGTTTAAGCCCAGTGAATGTGCTACATGCACTTTGTGTATCATGCCCTCCTTGTTCAAGAGTGGAATTCATATATCTTAAACCCACTTCAATGCAGACTAATCGTCCCTGGATTATACCTTGTGCTCTGAAAAAAAGACTGTGGGAAAATTTTTCTTCCTCTAGCATAATTCAGACAATCCAAATATTTGGTACACTGCTGAGCTCCACATTTTAAATATTTAACGTGTTCATAGGACACTGTATTCCACAAAATTTCACCCATGGGATGGTCAGTAAAATTAGCTTAAAAGAACAAACAAAACAAAAACAACAAGAATTCAAAAATTTGAGAAGAGATGTGGTCCTTACCCAGAGTGCAACAGGTCAGCATTTCATTAGATATTTAATATTATAAAAGTACCACGCTGCATAGTCCAAAAAGGTTCCAGAGCTTCCTCTACTCGATTGATCCTCCATGCCAGGGCACAATACTTTTGCACAATGAGATGAGTGAACCAGTGATCGACACAAACACGACCTTTGACCCAGCTTTGCGAACCCTATTTACCCTATAAGCTGTGATTGTCCGAAGATCATTTTCATCCAATATTATCAGCATTTTGGGATAATGAAAGAAGTACTTATTAAAAATTCAGCCCGTGACTGAACAAAGAAATGAATGCCAAAAAATCCAGTCATTCCCTTGCCAGACATAGGGGCATCCAAACTGGAAATATTCTAAATATCTCCTACTTCATAATCCCAGCTATTAATCAACCCACCTTCTGGAATAATACTTATATTGTCCATGGTTTAATGTTTGAGTGTTTATGCGGAGGGACGGTATCAAAATAGAGCACTTAGCTGCAGCAAATTATTGTTAGACAACTTTTACCATCCTGTGTCCATCACTGTGAAGGTTTTCTACATGCCAGTATGCTGTTGTAAACATCTCTGTAATCTGAATCATAGTAGAAAAGATTGTGACACTGTTTACTGCAAAGGGTATAAACTGTTTTGAATCCCACACAGGGAACAACAGGAAATGTCTGACAGCAGGCAACAGAAGGCTTCTTCTCAAAGTCGGTCTTCGCAGCATTCTGCTGGAGGCCTTGGCTGGCCTGAAAAACAAATTGTACTGGCATCCTCCAGGTGCTGCCAAATTATGAGCAAAAAGACCTGAGGTGCCACTATCCTTTCTGTGGAAAACCACAGAATGGCTTTGTCCTCATCTTCATTCTCAAAAGGAAACTGAAGATTACCACAGAATTCAAGATTGGCAGGAGTGCTGAAATGAAAAAGAACTAATGGCAAGACAAAAACACAATAACAACCTAGCTGGTAAATGCTGTAAATTTACAGAAACTCTGGTCCTGCAGGGGGACAAGTCTGGAGAGTAACCCTTTAACTGAAGCAATTTAAACCTACTTTTGAGGTCTTTGTGACATATAGAAACCAGAAATTCATCTGGAGCCTCCATGACTGAAGTAGACAAAATCTGTACTGTAAATCATCTGTGGAAAAGCCATCAAGTCCCACGTTTAGCAGCTGGATAAACATCATTTTGAACAAAATTCTAATACAAGAATGCAGACAGACAAAACACAGAGATAGCCTATAAAATTATCAGAGAATTAGAAACTTTTTGCACACACTGAGAAACAGAACTGCATAATTTTACACTCAATGCTAAAAACATTTTACACAATAGTCATCATAATTTCTTTTCAGTTCACTTACTGGATACAAGGTTACACATTTTAATACCAGAGAGGCATAATAAAATGAGAAAGGACAGAGCATCTGCAGGGCACTTCAAAGGGCTGAAAACAAATAATGTTGACTGCTCAGCTAAACAAGCTGCTGGTCAAACTTGACTATATTCAGGCTCCAGGTATCCATTCATCATCCACTTGTCCTAGTTAGGGTCATCACAGTCTGGAACATATCTCAGAATCATTGGATGCTAGGCTAGGAAATCACACCAAAGATAGTATACCAGTCCATCAAAGGGTGGCCACACACACTTATGGGGAATTTGGAGTGACCAGATAACCTGAAATGCATGTATTTAAACTATGGGAGGAATCTGCAAATCATTTTTGCAGATTGAAAAAAATCTAAATCATTAAACAATAGAAAAAAACAAGTATGACAGTATAAAGTTTTAATACCCTACGATACCACCCAGGATCAAATCTCACAAGACCCTTAGCTTCAATAGCTTGCAACTTATATAAAAGCTAAAATCCATGATTTTAGAAAGTTAATTTACTGTGAAGTGAATAAATCGTGATTTACCCAAAATGTACTTTAGTTGTAACATGCAGGAAATTACAATGAATAGGAAAGACAGCGGTTAATGAGCTAAGTAATTACTTTTGGCAGCATGATGCCACACACTGAAATGCACATGTGTTGTTGTTGTAGACCTGTGTTGAAGGTCTGCATCATCCTGCCTGCATTCACTAGTCATCCTTTTACATGTTCCTACCACTGGTGTCCCATGTAAGGGAATCTTTGAGTAAAATCTACTACCCAGCCAGACCCCGCAAACATTAACCTTGAATTAATAGTTCAGAGGGAGAAGGGATGCTGTGCCTTTGTATAATAATTGCTCAAGACAAGTTTTAATAATAGGTAATTTGCATCAGACAGCTCTGGCAGCCTTGACCATGGTTCTGGTTATGGCTGTGGACACAGTCTTGAATGGTTCTCTCAGGTAACGGAGTTGTATTACAGTTCAAATTCTACTCAGAAACAAAAAAAAAAATACCCCTCTTTGGGATGGAAACTGTCAACAATTATCTGTCAGAGCAGCTTTATGCTTTTCTTCTAATTTCTAAAGCTACCACTACCTGCGTATTATTTTGCGGAAATGTCATAAATGATTGTCTTTTTTAATGAAGATATAAACATTTGTTACTTTCTAAATTTTGGTTCCAAAAGCCATCCTTCACTGAGTAGTTTGGTTCCAATAATTATCTTTTTTCACAGGGATTTGCACGATGAAAAGAGGGAATCCTCCAACCTGACAGCTTTAGCCCAGAGGGGCTGTCTGAAGAAGTGTGGAGTGATGGAAATAACAAAGACCTGGGACTTGAGCATCAACAGACACTGACTGGGAGGATCAGGCACTGCAAAGAGACACTCTGGAGTGGTCGCTGACTACTGAGTGCTTGGCTAGACTCACCCGATTAACTTTATAAATAACAACTCCCATCCCACCCACGTGAACTAAACCTTTATAGCCGAATACACCATATTTTAAGATGAAGGCTATAGGTGTTCCGCAAATAAAGTGACACCCTGTGTACACTGACAGTATCCTTTCTAATATACTTTTTTTAACCACCTTTTGTTACCTTTTTATGAAAATATGGATTCCCCTTTATTTCCAGCAACTAAAAAGAATCCAAACAAAATTGATTATTTTCCTATCAAGCAGAAGTCATGATAAAATATTGTATGTACATTAAAAAACATTTAATGTGGGTCACACTCCCAGACAAGGAACTACATATTATCAAAGTGTTTCAGAAGACCTCTATTTCTGTTGGTTACCCCTATAAACCTTCAAGAACCCTTACAGAGTACTGCCAAATTGTATCTTTTGTCAAGATATTAGGCACTTTGACAGTGTACAAAGCATACCCTGTAAGTTTGAAAGCAATTTTATCTGCTTGCTTGAATTCTCAATTCTCCTCTGTAGTAATTTTGCACCTTTCAAGGTCAGCTGTTAGAAAATGAAAAGTGAGATTGGTGTTCATGTAGTAGTCAAAGGTCACAGAGAGCATCTGCAGAGTGACTGGATCAAGCATGTGCAGCAGGGTCATGGGTCTCATGGTGTGCTGTCTAAAAATGCTCAGATGCCCATGTAAACTACATAGTAAATGCACAAATAAACATTGACATTGAAAATAAGGCCATTAAGAGATTTTTTTTATGATAAAGCTGTTTTAATCAGTTTCACTCCTATAGAAAATCACTGTATAATCCATTAGGTAAAGACTTCCGATTACACTGCCTGCCATGCCTCCTCCTCTGTACTCAGCTCAAGTTATACATGTCATTCAGGGTAGGAGTCTCTGCTTACCAGCTAAAGTAACAATAAAAGATAATGATTCAATTTAAGGCTGTTTTTAACACAGTACCATGACTGCAAAAAAAAACTTATGGATGATTGATGATAATCTGAGGACTACCTGGCCTATTGTGGACCAGTTTTTCCAATTTGAGCATGTCTCTCATCGGCACCATGCATTTTATTGTTGTGATGAACCCATCAATAGAGCACAGTCATTGAAGTGTAAGGACCAGTTTAGATTTTAGACTTCACGGTCCTTCTGGAAAAAGACGGAATATAATCAGGAGAACCGTTTTTGTCGGCGTAGCTCAACCTGGAAAATAACTCTAAACCCCATAGCCTCGGCCTTTTCTTAAAATGCACTTTATCATCATTGACAGCGGAAACCAATCAAAAACAAGCAGAGGCACCACAGTTTCTACCGCAGATCCATAAAGATCCAGAATCATTTCTGCACATATAACTAACAGCCTTTTCATTTCTACAAAAACAAGGAACGCTGTAGAGTGCAGTTGAAAGAAATGACCCCACAAGACTTCCATTGTCATGCTCCCCAAATGATGCCTCAACTGAAAATACACCCCATGATATATTACCAAAAAAATCTGTCAGTGAGAACCCAGTTACATCTTCAGCAGCCTTTTGAAATTCTCTCTGAGTCATTTTAATATCTCCTTGACATGTCAGAGTCAAAGAAAACAAAATGTAAGGATTCTTACTGCAAATATTTGCATGCATTGGAAACAGTTCTACACAGTCATATTTTAGAAAACCCATTGTCCTTAGATATATCTGAAGCCCAGAGCAGAACATAACTCAGAAGTGATGTGTGACAGTACAGAATATGTGACAGAACTCCTTTAGAGTTATTTTGTTGGCAGCACTGTTTCTATGGTATGGAGAGAGAAAGACATATGCAGAACAACTGGAACAAAACTGCTGACATCTCCAACATCGAGTCAGATCATCTAGCTTTTTACAGAGTTCTCACTGGGAAGATTTTTTTTTTACAAAGATTTCAGTGGAACTCTTTCCTTTCACTTTTGTGTTAAGAATGCCAATTTTGAAACACTTCCCCTGATACTCAGAGTAAATTACATCTTTTGTAGGACCTCTTAGCTGTTGAATGTTAGCAATCACCGCTGAGGAACAAATGAACTCCAACACACCCTGAAAAACCATGCACACAAATAAATAAATGCTCGCATTAAAACTGATGTGAGTTTGTTTTAATTGATTAATATAAATGCACACTCACACACAAGTAGAGAGGTGTTGAAACTAAATCATGCAAAAAAAATGTTTGAACAAGCTAAAATGAATATAGATTTGTACTGGCATTCTCCAGGTGCTGCCAAATTATATACATTACAGATTATAATATACATTCCTTTAAAACAGAGAAATTGGTTTGACCTTACAATGGAGGTAGATTTATTTCAGAATGTTTTGTCCTGTTCTTGGAACAATGTAATGTCTTACAGTGTCATATCTCAATTCTAGCTCTTTCAGTTATTGCTAGCCATCCTTTACATTTGTTATTCATGTTTTCTTAAACATACACCATCAGTGAAAGTCATTTTTATAGGTGAATAGACATATGACTACCTACTAGATATATCAGCCTCAAAGACTGTTTAAACAACCCCAGTGCTTTCTTTATAAGCAATATACTAATTTCAGTTATCAGCAGCTATATGTTTGTCACTGAATGCCTTTACAAAATGAGAAAAGATGTAACTAAAATGGTTCCGATGGCAAAAGAACAAGTGAGAGATAGGATAGCAGGACAGGATATTACTTTATTGTTCCCTGCAAGGAAATTCACAGTTCTCTGTTTTGCTGCATTAACATAAAGTGGAAATATCTTACCACTGTCTTGAATGGAGAAGTAGAAGATATCACTGGTAGCACTGTCTCCATGTCTGAGCACATAGCAAATCTTCAAGTCATCTATATCCGCTGGACAAAAAATTACATTTGAATCAGAATTTTAGCTATTATTCAGTGACATATCTCATATTTTAAGTTGACGTCACAAATGTTTTGAATGTAATTTTTCTAACTCAGAACTAGCCTATAATTTCTCTTCATTCCGGAGTTATTAGAATTAAATTTTATAAGCTCCAGTTCCTACATGTCTTCTGTAGCTTCCGTCCATACTGCTTGAATCAATTTATACAATATGTCTTTAACTTTTTACGACAAGCAGGGACATAAATGAATATACAAGTGTCTTGTTTTCAGAAACACACATGGAGCTGCTTTCATTGTAACCATTTATTACTGTGCCACCTGCCTGAAATATTTAGCAGTTTTCCTGCAGAGAGCTACATGGTGAGTAGAGTCACTAAATAAAACAAATGAATAGCAGTTTCCACTCTCTACTCATTTTATCTAACCCCTTCTCCGTTATTCCATTGAGATGTCACATCTCTCCTTTTGCATCTGCACAATATGGGAGCTTTCAGGTGCACAAATATGGAAGAAATTGTGATATAGTGGTCCATTTAGACAAAATATGCAGTCCCCAAGCATTTCTCAGAATTGATTAATGTGCCGTGATATGTGCTCTTTACCTTCCTTCTGTTTAAAAATTAAAGTTTCAGGCTGCTTAGAATTTGATTAACAGTACACCACATACATAGACCAATGTAGGGATTAAGATCTATGTTCTGTGAATTACTGATGCACTTGCAAAACTATAATAATGTATGAAATCCCATTTCAATAAACAGTGTTCAACTGTAAATCCAAATTGCCCAAAAATTTGACTTGTCAAACAAATGAAACAGTGGGTGACTATTTTTTACTTTTAACACCTTTTTAATTGCGATCTGGGTGCAGATGCTACTGAGCCTCCTAAGACTACCTACATCGTATTTCAGCTCCTTAAGCCCTTTGTTGTCATCAACAACAGAAATGTTTTACTTGTACTCTACTCACATTAAATTTGTAGAAATAATTGAAAATAGAATTGAACCTTTTCTGTCAGATGAGTCGTATACACATATTCAAAAGGATACAACAATTAGAGAAGGTTATTGTAATGTCAGATTGGATTAAAAACAGTTATAATCATCATATTTATTTTAAGGACTAAGAATTTTTATGTAGAGAAACATTTTATTGCTAAAGCAGTAATTTGAAAATTAAAGAAAATTATTTAAACGGTTTTCCTACCTTGAGTGAACATGGTGATGGTGGTGTTTTCCTTGCCTAGATTGATAAGGTAACCATGTTCTGGGCCCAAAGTAACCTTGAACATCACAGGCACCTGACTACTGTCTTGGTCTTCTGCCTTCAAAACTTTACTGGTGATCATGAATCCCAGTTGTCCAGTAGTTAAAATTCTCAAGGTTGGACCACCCTTGTTGACTATGACCTGTGGGATTCTGTTGGCCACAGAAGTGATTGAGATTTTCATTGTCTGTGGCTTACGGGTCTCAAATACCGTATCGGGGAAAACGTAGAAGTCATTGTGGGTTCCGTCAGTGATGGTAAAGGAGAAACTGTCTTCTATTGACTCAGCACCATTGTGCTTGTAGCTGATCATGTTCTCCTGGAGGTCGTGTTTGGTGAAAGAGGTGACAATACGGGTGTTGTTGAACAACAGCTGGCCATAGATGGGCACCTGGGTGATTGTGAACCTGAGCAGGGTGTCCTTTGTGTCAAGGTCCTCCACCGACAGTTCAAAGGGAGAGATCAGCTTACTCTGGCCCTCAGCTACGGTGAGGCTGTGTATTGTAAGGACAGGCTTCTTGTTGTCCACATCCTTGATAGAGATGTGAAAAGTTCGGAACACCGGGTTGTAGCCATCTGTCACCTCAAACTCAAAACTGTCCATCTTCACCTCGTCATCTGAAGTGTGAATATAGAAGATTTTGTTCCCTGCCAGCTGAAGCTGGGAGAAAGAGAATATAGGGATCCCAATCATATCTGTGCATTCAAGGTGTCCCCTTTCAGGGGACCGGGTGATGGTATACATCAGGTTTTCATCTGGGCTGTTTAGGTCACTAGTGGTGAGCAGGTTTGTGGTGAGAGTTATGACACCTCCTTCTTCCAGAGAAACACCTTTGCTGATGATATTGGGAAACACTATGTCAATGGTTCTCACAAAGATGTAAAAATACCTGTCAATGAGCAGGTTAGTGCCATCCGTTACATCAAACTTAATAAAATCACGACTGTCCTCTTGTCCATTGTGAATATAAAAGATAAAATTCTGGTTCACATCACTCTGACTGAAGTTCATGCCAACTGTGATGTTTTCCACCAATCCCAAAGGAGTTCTCCTCTGCAACAACCCTTGGCCAGGGCCATGGCACACTATGTAGGTCAATGTGCTGTCTTCAGAGTCCAGATCAGTGGCTTTCAATACTTTATTATTAATTACTTTTGTTTCCCAAATTCCAATCTCTAATCCATCATTTACTGTTATCCTTGGGGTCTCATCATCAATGGGAATAATCACGATAATGACTGCTTTCTCCACAGTGAACTTGCCATCAGTCAGGATGACACTGAAACTGTCTTCTGTGGTCTCTGAATCATCATGCTCATAAACAATAGTAGAAGCATCTTTAATCTGAGCCAATGTGAAGTTAGTCACCAGACTGGTGCCAGTCATTAACTGATTGAGTATAGACCCATGTCTGGGATGTTTAGTAATGATAAATGTCAGATCATCAGTAGGGATATCTACATCTGCAGCATTCAAAATGGCAGTGTCAATCACAATGTTCATGCCTTCCATTACCACAAACTCCTTGATATATAGCTCAGGCTTTTCATCATTGGAGGGAATTATGACAATGGGGAAAAACTGCTGATCTGAAAAATTTACTCCATCCGAGCATCTGAAGGCAAACCGGTCATCTAGAGGCTCAATGCCTTTGTGAATGCTCTGCACATAATAAATATGACCTTCAAAAATGTCCTTGATGCTGAAAGAACTAATTGCCGTTCTAGACCTTGATTTTTCTGAGCCAGGAGCTGGTGAAATATTCTCCACATATCCAGAGGTGGGCTGAACAATGATGGTACAGAGAATGTCATTGATTGCAGTGTCAGCATCCTCTGCACTGATATGATGGATCTCTATAAGGTTTTTTTCTCCCTCCACCACGCTGAACTGCAGGTCAAACAGGATTTTTGGTGCCTGGCTGTCAACTGGAAGAATGGTGACACATACACAGACCCCATTCACTTTGTTGCCGCCTACAATCCATTCATCTGACATTTCAGTGAGAGTCAAATTAAAAGTGTCTTGTTTTCTTGTGAGACCTATTTCTCCACTTGTGTGGACATATATTACTAGACCGTTAATGACGTCAGCTTGGGTAAATCTCTTAGAAGGTACCCCATTAACTAAAATTTGCCCAAAAAGTGGGGCATCTTCTACAATGAATGTCACCCTGAGGTTATCTGTGTCCTCGTCCCTTCTCTGGATTAAACTGGTTGTGATCTCAGTAGCCCCATTCTCTAAGACATCCAGTTGGGAACCTATTGTTCCTACTGGAAGACTAATTTTTGGTGTTTCATCATCTATTGGCTTCACAGCTATCTTCACAGTGATTGTAACAACATGAACACCATCACTAACATCCAACAGAAAAATGTCATTGATTGACTCATCACCACTGTGAACATAAGTGACTTTACCACGAGAAATGTCCCCCAGTTTAAAGACTTGCGCTTCCCTCATTTCTCGTAGCTCATAGTACATTTGTCCATGAAACGGAAGCTGACTTAATGTGAATGATATCTGGTTTTGGTGAGAGTCGACATCTGTGGTATTCAACTCGGTATTTGTGATAATGTGTGCACCCCTTTCAAAGACACTGAACCCTGTATTTGTTATCTGAGGGGGCTTGTTGTCCACAGGCTGCAGAAACATAGAAAACACTCCCTCAACACTATTTCCTGCTATGTCTTCGACGGTGTACATAAAGTGCACCACATGTGCTGTAATTCCCAGTTCCAGGTCAGGTGGTTTGTAGGCTATTTTGTGGTGGTTTATTTGCGCTTGTGTAAATTCAGTCATTTGAATCTCTGGATTCTCAGACAGAACAATACAGCCAAACTCAACCAGGTTGTTCTCATCTGTATCAGTTGGCCCCTGAATGACAGTGTATTTTAAATCCCGGTCCTCTGAGTCCAGGTCAGTATACCGGAGGTACTTTTTGCGGAAATGTGTTAGTTGGTACTCATGCACATTCATATGTAGAGTGGTGCCAGGAAAGAGTTCAGGTGGAATGTCATCAATGGGTAGAACCCTAATAATAAACGTGCTGTCACCTGACTGGTTGGGAGGGTCATTGTCATCCTGAACGTGGAACACAAATTGATCCATGATGGTTCCTGGGCTATGAGGACCTACATGTCTGTAAAAGATCCTCCCATCTATGATGTCCTGCTGCAGCCATTCTGTCACCACTTTCTCATATACCTCATCATTTGCATTAAACTTCCATGTGGAGGGATCCTCCGGAGCCTCAGCCTGGCGGAGTACTACTTCTCCAATTGTGGAAAATGGAGGCTGAATCGTAAACCTGATTGTGGAGTCCTCAGAATCAATGTCCACAGCACTAAGCGTTAGAGAAGAAATCAGAATCATTTGGTTCTTGAACAGCACCAGACCAGTGTTAGTGTTCAGAATTGGTGGCTCGTCGTCTGTTGGTACCACTGTAATGGGAAACAGAAATTCTACTTCGTTTTTACCATCTGTCATCCTGAAGATGATGTTGTCACTGTATGTGTCACTGCCATCATGCTGGTATATGACAACTCCAGCATCAAGATCCCCCAGAGTGAAGAATTGCCTCCTGGCTCCTAGAACAGTGAGTTCACCGTGATGCAGCCCATCAATCACCTTGACCCTCACATCAGACAAATTGTCCTCATCACTGATTTCTAAATTGTGTGAACTAGACAGTGGCCTTGACTGGCCTTCATATAAAAGCTGGCCAGTGTTCCTTGTTACCACTGGGGCTAGTGTGTTCATTGGCTTTATCACTATCATAAAAGCAAAAGGGTCTGAGACAGCACCTTCAGTATCCACCACCTCAAACTCAATCTGGAAAATCCGCTCAGTGTCAGAATCAACAGAGGGAGGCTTGTACGCTATTTTTAAATCTCTGAGGTCTCTTTGGTAAAAAGAGGTGATTGGCAAGTTCCTGTCATCTGTGCTGACAATGTATCCTTCATCAAAGGACAGAAGACAGGTGATGTTGAACATTAAGTCATCAGGATTAGATTCAATGTCCTCTGCAGCCAACATGTCAGAGGTTATAGCTGTCATGACAAACTGGTCCACTTCCATCATCATCAAGGCCACAAAACTGGGTTTGGGGACAGTGTTGTCCTCCCCTTCTTTAATCCACACTACAATCTGGAAAAACTCCTCATTGACCTGATTACCATCCCTGTCCTGTAATTCAACAACCATTGGTATATAATCTCTGTTTGGAGACTTCTGAGCAAACGTATGCTGGTAGCACATGTTGAGCTTGACAAATTCATCACAGTCCACTACTTTTCCTAGTTGACCTAGATGTGTAAGTTTCCCATACCTTGGTAACACACTATCATGTGTGAGAAATGTAATCTTGCACTGCTGTGTTTTTCTGTCAAAACTAAATTCCAAAATATTGGTATCAATGGGATTACTAGTGCCAAGCAGTTTTTCAACAGTGAGATGCAGGTTTCTTGTTAACACTTCCAGCTGAGAGAAAACCACTTCAACCTCCATCATAAAGGGGATGATCAAAGTGTCAGTTTGAGTGTCATACCTGAGCTGTAACCTCACCCTGTCCTTTGAAGGGCTTCTTGACCCAAAGTGTGAGTACTTCACATCACTTGGGCCAAAATCACAGGGAAACTTTTTTGGTGACAGGTGTCCTGGTCTCTGTGACAGCGGATCATGCCCCAGGACGGTGATGGTGCATCTGTCCCCGGGCTGAACCTGGATCACTAAGTCATTGATGGGATCAATAAACACTGATCTTCCCAAAGGCACCCGTATTCCATTGTTGGCTACCAGCAGAACATCCTCCGACAGCTCTGATCTCAGAGAGTGCGATGGCACAGGAAGATGTGGAAATTGCGCTGATGCTGCACCTGTCACCGTCACGGTCACCACTGCTAGAGTGAAGAAGGAGCGCGCGGTGGCTCGCGCTGTCCTCTGCAGCCGCTGTAGAAACATGCTTCAGAGCCACTGTGCAATCGTCCTCTGCGGTGCAAGTAAAATAGACTTAATCAATGAAAAATAAAACGCTAAGAACTCCAGGACGCAGAGACAACATCAAAGGAAACTCCACAGACCCGTCCGCGGTGAATCACTCCAGTCCCTGACATCCAGCGCGTGCGTCGAGTTTTAAACTTCGTGCTCTGTGAGGAGTCCAAGGTGCGGGGATTCCGCCTTCTTTCACCCCTCATTGGTCAATATTAATTCTGGAACGCAACTCTAGGGTTCTAATTGGTTACGAGTGATGTCACTCCGTAGAAGAGGTGGAGACTGAGAGAGCGAGTAAGGAGCGGGCGGCAGAGCAGCAGGTTGGAAGAGGTGTGAACTTCGCAAAGGGGCTTAATATTATACAGCTTTACGCACAACTGGGCACATGCTATGAACATTTATCCAAAAAACACAAAAATATGCAAGGATATAGCAATATTGGTAAGAAAATATATGATATATTAACGATATAATAATGTTAAATGAATCCACGACCAGTTATGCAAACACAAAATGTGGTACAGTATTTAATTGAAATTATTAAATTATTGCAGTAAATAAATGCATATGACAAGAATAACTATCAGCATACGTAGGTAAATAAGTGGAAATACTTAAAGACTGTAAGGGGCTTTGTACACACCGTCAGCTATAGAAATTAACAGTTAAAAACGGAAGCCACAGTATATAATGTTATGACACTAGCAAATGAATGTTTCTTGAAAAATCGCACGGTTTATTACAGTTAGCTTTGCAATTGTAGTTGCAGTAAAACTCGAGAGAGAAGCGTAAGATCGCCATATAACACATTTTTGGCTCCCTCTCGTGTTCTGGTGTTTGACTTACTGTATACGCTACTGGCAATGAGAACTTTAAGAAAAAGACAAATACACCCCATTTTCGATTATAGCAAATTGAACTTTATGTATTCTACGTTTTTTAAACGTCTTATTTTCAAATGATAAATTATTTTCGACTGTACTAAAGATTTATTTATAAAAGTTTGAATTGAGTAATTATACAAAAGAAGGAAAAACAAAAAAAGGTCAGCAAACTGAATACACTGTAGCACATTTATGACAGGGCCTCTACAGTGAAAAGCCACTAGAAAAACAAATAAAAACATGGAATTTTTTCCTACAACAGGCTTACACTATAAGTCTGTACAATTATATTTTCGCACAGTTACACAGCTATTCTACATCTACAACATCCACTGTTTATTTTAACATGGTCTCAGTTATTTACTTAAAAAAACAATGATATACGTCCTATCCCACTGACAATCTCAACTGATCACTTCAACAGAAATAACATATATAAGATAAATATAGATATAGTGAGCAGGTTGGTGTTACCACCCTGGCAGGGGCAGGGTTAATCCTGATGGACGGACTATTGTCTGCACATGTCTGGCCCCAAAGGGGCTTTATAACAACCAGCTGTAAGCAGTTGGGGCCGATCAGTGCTGCTACAAGAATCGCCGGTCTGAGGACTGGCAGGAGAGTGTGGGATTTTGTGTGAGATGCTGCAGTTCACGCACGCATGCACTCAAAGTAAAAATCCATCCATTGCCAGACTTTATTACCTTGGCGTCACTATAGTGTGCATCACCTTGTGTGTGTCATGTATAAATTCTTATAAGCTTCAGCTCGTGTATTACCGTTACTGGCTCCTGTTGTTGAAAATGCTGATGGCTGCCCACACTGGCCATAGTGACATAAACAAAAAAATAAACTGCATCACCTAACTTTGTTAGCTCCAAACTTAATGAATTTAGCATATTGACTGAGAGAGAATGAGTATCAGCATATCTGTGTGTCAAGTGTGCGTGGTGTATGGACCTACTTGCCAACAAGACAAATCATATGTCACCAAACTTTATCTTCCAATTTGTGTTTGTGTGACAAAGTGTGTCATGGTATGTTTGTATAGCATGTGAAGCAGCCAAACACACATCTGTGTGTTTGGAGCAAGACAATCTGTCAGTGGCACGTATACTCTGCGTGTGTCCTCACTGCTCCTGCTTCTCCAAGCCTTGCCAGAGACATAATTTTACATTTTCAAAATGGTACGTAACCTTTTTGGAGATTAGTGAACTTGACTATGCAGAAACCTCACTTAGGGTATGAAGCACGTGTGTGCCAGATTTCAAGTATGTGGCTTAAAAAGCAAAGCTGTGCATAAAGAACAAAAAACAAACAGAGACTGAACTTTATAAGATAATATAAATCACAGATAAAAATGTAGATTAAAAAAAACATAAACATAAGGTAATTAGAATTATTTACCCATATATACAGCTAGGTCATTTAAACTGTATCAGTTCAGGGTAAGCGCATTGCTCAAGGGTACACTACTACAACAGCAGGAGGGATACACACCTGGGTTTTTCAATGGCAACAAGATGGCTCTAACCATCATAAACATATAATTATTAATAAAGTATTTACATTTTACACAAATTTTCTTACATCATCAGGAACTGCAAATCAGTCTTGCAAAAATCGAATGTGACATTTGTTAGTGAAGCTACTCTGCGCTGCTATGTGTCCACATGCTTTGCAGAATGAATAACAAAATTTGTTGGAGGTGATTGTCACTTTGTCAAAAAACCATTGTTGGTTACCAGTTGTAAAAGAAGACTAAGCTTATTTCTGAGGGGGATGATTTTGTTTATGCAAGAAAACATTATACTGGCATATATACAGATGGAATTTTATAATGTTAGGTAAGGTTTGCCTGTAGTTTGCTTTAGATTGCCTCTTCTGCTGGACCAGCTGACATATCACAAACCATGTCACACTATTGTGGTGTTCAGAAAACAGCAACTTCCTTGTCTAACCTCCGCGTTTCTTCCTGACAAGGTTTCCAAAAGCATGTTCAGCCTCAGTTGTCCTCAGTGCACCCAGCTCTCTTTCTTTGTTTTCTGTCATACTGTTTCTACCATTTTCAGTCACTGCTCTCTTTTGTTTGTTCAACTCTCTATATTCTGTGTTGACTCCTGAACTCTTTAGATACCTATTCTCCCCAGATAGTCACTTTAATATTGCCTGTAATATTTCAGCTTTCTCATTTTTGCCATTTGTGTGTTGATAAAATTTTACAGTGCAGTGTAGTCCAGTTTTCTGTCGAGGTCCCTTGAAAGGAAAGTTGTTGTGCCCTTGGGCAAGAAATGGCAATCTGTAGATCATAGTCCAAAGATTTTGCAAATATAGTTTGCAGCTCTGCTCTGTGACTGGTGATCTATGTTGACCCGATGAGGGAATCTCAGAATGCTAAAAGGGCATGAACAGACACTAGACTCCTTATTGCCCTGAACAGATAAATTAGCCACACTGGTCAAATAAAATTCGCAACTTGCAGAAGCAGGACTTGAAACAGCCTTTAGGTTATAAGACATTACCCTAACTGTTAGTGTGTAACTGCTCACACCAAAAAATATCCACTAAATAGCACTAAACAAATAACTAACAAATGAAAAATGGCCATCATTTCAGAGGCCTATCCAGAAACTTAAAACCCTAAAGCATAACGCTGGCAACAGGAAGCAGACGAGTGCAGGTACAAGTTGTCAGATTGTTGTTTATTGCCGAGGAGTTCCAAAGTCGTGGTCACAGCACAGGCAAGGGTCAAAACCAGTAAATAGTGTAACACAGGCAACGCAGCAAACAAGGATGAGATGAAATTAATGGTCAGAAGAAGGCAAGGGCCAACCACAGGAATGGCTAGTAATAGAAACACTTGGTACACTCTGACAAGTCATGGGCAATACTTCACACCAGCTTGTTGGGGAACACAGGTTTATATACTCCATGAGGAAATAAGCAGCAGGTGTTCAAAGACTTATTTAACTGTTACAAAATCCTAATCTAAATGTATATATTGCATTTAAAGTCAGAATCTTTAAAAGTCTCATTACTTGTGAATGTACTAGGCTGTTAAATCAAGGCGCAAGTAAACTCAATACTACAGTATTCAGCACTAATCTCTGATTCCCCCCCCAATCTGTCATATTTACATAATGATACATTGGGCCCCCAGCTAAGAAATTTTTGAGGAACAAACTTTTAACCAACACTGACACTTTTTTGACATGTATTTAGATTGTATTTCTTCAGAAAAGGTGACTGGCATACCAGTCCAATTTGTGTTGCCAAAATATAACCAGATTTTATTTACAAATGTACAGACGTTTTAAAAAGTATGCATATTAAAACCTACTCTGAAAAGCACAGTTTTGACAGAGATTTATGAGGGGGAAACAGAGACAATGCAACTCATTAGTACCCAAGTCTGCTTTTGCCTGACTGTTGAAATGTACAATTTGTTTATTGCAGACAGGGGTCTTGACCCTGTTAATCAGGTTTATGTACTTGCTGTACTTTATTCCATACTTCATACTTGAAAGAAAAGCTGAACTTTTTCCATCAGTTAGCAGTTGAAGAGATTCACATGTCTGTTATTTTGCTGACAGATATATTCATTCATGAAGTGACTTGAAGCCTAGTAAGCAATCTAAATTGTAAAGTAATTTTGCTGTCATTTGGGGTGAAAAGATTTCGATCACAACCCAGTCTTTGTAATTACTTGACTACTAACCTATTTGTTGCTGTTTCATTACCGCACAACTGAGAACTTAAAATTTACAATGTCAAATATACAGTTTTTTATTCCCATAATGCCAGGTGAATATGTCAGAACTCATTCCCAAATTGTTCTAGTGAATGAGCTGCATTCTTTGATCATGTTGGCTTACAGCTTACTGAAAAAGAATAGAGTTGCGTTTTCCAGCCAAAATCAATCTCAATCACAGACCTGCAGGGTAGTATCTTCCAGAGAGCTTGTTTCATCCATATCTGTTCAAATGAATTTCTCAGATTGATTTAAAAGAGATTATTTGCTACCGCGCAACACTCAATGTGCAGGAAACAAACAGCTGTAATGGGATGAGTGTATAAAGGGGATACGTGGTATAATCCAGTTCACATTAGGAACTACTGTGGGCTGTGAATTTCCAAAATAATTATTAATTATCAACTGTTAAAAATATTTTGCTAATTCTTCACGTAGAGTCAGAACAGTTTGATATGTCTGCAGTTTTTTCTTCTTCTTTTTTTCCTACATTCCCTCAGGGAATCATTAGTCAAGCTCTTTGTGCTTTTCTTTGTGTGGAACATCAGGCTCGTCCAGGTTTCTGTATGAACTGAAGTAAAAAGGGTAGTCTGACTGTAGAAAAAGGGTTAGTGCTTTGGTGTGAGACCAGATTACAAACTCTTTATACAACACCCAGGTTTTATCAGACTGCCAGCACGTTTATTATCACTGCATGTATTGAAATGGCATCTTAGCAACAATTAAAAAATTAAAATTGCAGAAACTGCATAAAGGTTTTGCTGATGTACTCTGAAACCTGGATATTTAATTTATAATGCTCCAGTAAGAATCCATGCATTGAAAGAAATCATAAACCCTTAAACTTTCTAAAATAAATTTTTGATAATACCACAGAAGACATAAAGCCATTAATACTACAGTACAAACTCCTGCAGTTTGCCAGATAAGAGATGACTTGCCATCACACACCTAAGAATCATCTCTTTGCAGAACTCCTAAAGCTCAGGACTTATCAGTGAAAGACAATCTTTGGACTAAAATGCCTGCAGTTTTGCTGAAGCCTGAGTGAATGCTTTTTGGTCTCCTAATGAGAGCCCATGTTGTTTCCAAAGGATTCTCCAGCTTTTCTGTGGTGTTACTTAGTATTCTGAGTGGTGCTCATACAAACCAAGAACCCAAGGTGAGCAGAAAACCATTCACTGTCCCCTATAACCGAATGGCCATCTGTGCATCAACAACAGACAGGTGTGCAATGGGAAGAAAGCGTGGATGATGCCACCGCAGGAAAATAAAGAAATCTGACAACTGCATTAGTTGGATTGCAAATGAGACACATAACCCCCCTGTAGGAGACATAAAATACCTCTGAGGGCAAATTGATGGTAATGCATTATACATATTTTGGGTCTATGCATCCATATCGCTTAGACTGCATTGGTGGGCAGAATAATTGTATTCTTCATGAGTGACTGCAATGAATTCAAACTGCACTGTCTTTTGCACTTTCTTGTGTTATTCACTGTCTCAATGTGCCAAAGGGGCATAACATTTCCTCACACTCCTTTGCCTTTCAGAATATACCTCTTTTCATGACCGTTAAAATCAGTGCACTTAGCACATCTGTTTTATCCTCCACACTACCATTTGCACTCTTTGGTATGGGAGTAAGCGGTGATTTGCCATCAGATACAAGCCTGATTTTGGTTTTTGTGGTCCTATATCCTTTCAAAAGGTCACTAACTTCTACCTTACAAGTTACTGGTTCACATTTCAGGTAGATAGTTTGTATGAAATGAACAACTAAGAAGTGGCACAATAACTA
Organism: Arapaima gigas; assembly: GCA_900497675.1. Lineage (NCBI taxonomy): Eukaryota > Metazoa > Chordata > Actinopteri > Osteoglossiformes > Osteoglossidae > Arapaima > Arapaima gigas. The sequence goes on from UFQX01000045.1 coordinate 933,529, forward strand.
TTGTGATAATTCAACCCGAGACACAAACGAAAGCTGTAAGAGACAATGTGACTACTATGTGAAAACAAATTTCAAAACAGACTGAAAAACTGTCAGATACGTAAAACAAATGGCAAAATTTTTACATATTTCTTTACTGAAATCCTAAAACAAACACTTTTTCACCCATAGGAACATAAACAGTTTTGACACCAAAACATGAATGAGTTTTGCATGCACAGTGACACATCAGTTGTGCACACAGAGGTGTTATTTTACTGTAGAAATTACATTGAAATGTTAATTTTGGAAGGAGCTTTCATGCATCCTGTCATTGTTAATTAATTCTGTAAAATAAATATGGGAAAAATAAATATTAAACATGAACCCAACATAGCACTGAGCAGCTCAGATTTGCAGGAGCAAGATCTATGCCAGTGTAAAGGATGTTAACCCACATCAGAAGGCTGCATTGTTGGAAGGCCCAGTTCTCTGTTGGTTATAAACGTTATCAATTGTCTGCAGTGACTCATTTATTTAAATTGTTATTTCTGAGATCTTTACAATCCGGATATTTCTTTTTAGCTTCTTTGCTGAAAAACATGTATACGGCTGCACAGTAAATTGGGGAAAATAGTAAACAGCTACATTTCAGTCACCTTATCCTCATTCAGCTGAATTCATGGTGGTTTCCATGGAAACCGGCAAGCTGTGTCCAAGGGTGCGGTACAGACCTCAGCCTAAATATTAGTTAATGACAGGCCCAAACTCAGTTAGTCTGTAGAGCAATGCCAGCATCATTCAACTCTCAAAGAGTATGTTATCCTCTCCCACCTCCACAGGTGATGGCTTGGATAATGTTTGTGGCAGGGTGACAGGCCATAATAACAGGTGGGTGATGTCCCCTCTTAAATCCATGCCTCTTCAATGTGTCATATGCTGTGACTGACCCAAACAGTAATCACAGTGAGATGCCTGCCCACCAAGTCAAGCTCCTTCCACTCAGGTTAACTGTGGGAATGAGAATTTCCTCCCATGACCTAGAACAATTCACATACAGCTCAGAGGGGTTTTAACAAGGTGGATTCTGTTCCTAAGTGTCAGTTTTGGTGGTTATTGTGGCAGGAGTTCATTGTGGGTGGAAAATGTTTTGTGGATGTTGTCAACACACTATCACATCAGCCATAAAGCAGTGGGCCTGATGGAGCACATCTGTCAGCCTTCAGGATCCACGCAGGCAGCTGCACCTTCAGTGCCATGCCTCTCACTGACAGCACTGCACTCACACGCTTTTTCATCATATCATGGTGTCTCTATACCACCCCTTGACCCCAACCATTTTCCTGATGCACCCGCCACTTTGACAGCAACTTTGTTTAAACAGAAGGTTGCAGAAAAAAGTGAAGCAGTGTCATTCAAACATGAGCTATGTCAATTTACTGACTATTAAGGAATACTACTTTTGTATTGTTCTTCAGTCGCTATCTCTTTGACTGCACGACTTCAAAGACTATTGAAATAAACCTCTTCGAAGTCTCAGTATGCCAGGGGACCTTACAGGTGGCAGCGCTGAACAAAGGACACCATGACCATGGCTTGCAGCTGCTACATTTTGTACAACAAATGAAGGTTACTTCTTCTGAAAAATGGGCAGTGATCATGTACAGGGACGTGGAACACAAAAGGTGCCCAAATGACTGTTTTTTTTTTTTGAAAAAGGATGAGGCTTAAAGTAGCTTGTTTTTATAAAGGTATATACAATGGATAAAAAACTGGAAATGCCAGTTTTTGTACGGGCTACACTGTGGCACAGGGGGCAACACAGCTTCCTTACAGTCCCTGGGCTGAACAATCAGGTGAATCAATGCTGGACTGGTAATCAGGAGGGTCAGAACTTTTTCTAGGGGGGCACTGAGATTTTGGTTGAGCAGACTGAAATATCCCTGGGCTTCTACATCCTAACAGTCTAAGCAACAATTAGGTCTATAAATTTATGGGAGTGAGAAATGACCCCCCCGTCCAAAGTTGGTGCAACCCAAATTGAATCTTGATTGTTCAGCTGATAGTGACGTAGTGCAATATAAGGTTTTAATATTTCTAAGACATTTTTCCCAATAAGTAGTTAATTTAAAGACTGAGGGGTATCAGAGACGTGAGTCAGAGCCTACAACACATCCATTTCATCGCTTTGAAACTTTGAAATATGTATTATCTCAAAGCCAGAATTATTCCACTTTTGGACCCCACACTTGTGTTTTGTCTGCTGTCTTAAAAAATCAATCAATAAATTCGTGCCTATATGCATATAAGCACAAACCAGTTTCTGTCCCGTGGGGGCTGTTTTTTTGTAAACCCCACTAGCACCCCTCCCCCCCTGCAGGACTCATAGTTATACAAAATGTAACCCTCCGACCCACGGTTCTCCTCAGACCTCCTAATCATTTCATATGTCCCTGCCTCCAAAATGTGCCTTTGACCTTCAGTCATTTTACTGTGTCCTGTATTTGAATCCCACTATTTATTTCATGCTGTCATTCCTCATCTGCACCCCAATATCTCTGCATTTCCCCTTCTCTAAGTGCTTCGCCTTGCTTTCTGTTTCTCTCGAGACCATGGGTCCTGACCCACATCTACAGCATCATGGCTTTCCTAGTTTGTTAACCTTCACTGCCTTGCAAATAATATCTGATTCTGTTCCCGTCTCCTCATTATTTGTCATTGACTGCCTCAAACTCACCATCTTAGTTGTCCTTGCCTTGACCTCATTCTGCAAGGCCAACTTGTTTGTCTGCAGTGCCCTCTGTTGTATTTTGGAAGGGGTGGGGGTTCAAACATACAAACTTTTTGGTTAATTCACCTTTCTTTGCTGATCACCCCCCCACATGCATCCATGCACACACAGACCCCAGTTTGTTCCACAAAGCACGTCCACTCTCTGCAGTTCCATTGGCTTGGAGTCCAAAACATTTTGAGGGGCTCAGCAACGATGCCGAATGGAAGATGTGAGCCTGCCTGCATATTCCAAACTCCCATGCACAGTATACTAAAAATTCATCCAGACACACAACCAATCTAATACTTCTAACTCCTGAAATGTAAGTAAGTCAGTGATTCATAAATTGTGTTGCTAATATTTTTTTTTATTCAGAAACCTACACGATCCCAATTTTATTTCCATCTAGGCACTGTTTATATTTATTACTGTCTCATACAGAGAAATTATTTTCAGTGTGCTTTGTTGGCATGGCAAATCTGTACATTTGTATTGCCAAAGCAGAGAAAAAAATCAACAGTTTGAGAGCATCATGAATATTCTGTGGCAAACAACAGCAGCAACAGGTAGCTCATAAATCAATAACTAACAAGCAGACAAAAAATATCTTGCTCATCTTTTTCATACAAACTGGAAATGGCTGAGGGGGAACCTATTTTGGGTCATAGTCTGAACAGTCTGACTGGACAACAGTGTTTATGTTCAATAGGCACAGAATTTGTTGCAAAGTGAGTTGTCAAATGTTCCCTGTACTCAGTGTCATTTTGTAGTAGATGTGTTAAATAACACACTAAGATCCCAATGTTTTGAATTACAATAGTTGGTAGTTGTTTTTTTCTGGTATTTAAGGCTCCAGACTGTCACAACCCTGATCAGGAATATATGCTAAAGGATAGATAGATGCACTGATGGATGGGTGGATTTTGTTACCTTTTTTTGATTTAAACACAATTTTCTACAGCTTAAAATTCATAAAAAATGGATGTACTTTCTCATTCAAACACACACAAATTGGAAGATAAAAAAGTTTGGTATTTAATCTGTTATTAGTCTGCACTAATAATACTTATGTACTGAATACATCCACTTTAATGATAAAACAGTTGCTGATATGTAATGTCTTTTTACTTTTTACTTTTCCAACACTACACCTTGTTGACCAGGACAGCACTGAGCAACTTGGTTAGTTAGAATAAAATCAGAGCACAGATAATTTGCTTCTAGCTTTAAAATGCAGATCACAACTTCATACCGCCATCAATCTTCAGTTTGTTCCGACTACATGTAAAATTGATTGTTCAGGACCAAATTAAGATTCAGTCAACTGCCATTTTGGCTGTTGCTACCTGTAGTAGGTATGTAGTGACATTGTTAAATACACACAACACTAGTGTCTACTTTTAAGCTTTATTTAGAACACTGCTACCTTATAGTGTTAGTTCAGTACTGTCTGTTGGACTGAAGGGGAGCATGATGACAGTAGGAAATCACACAAAAAATAATAATTATGTATACCATGTGCTGACAAAAATGGTGCTGTTGGACTCAGTTAATATTTATTTTGGTTTCAAGGCAGTGTTGGTTAAGAGAAGAACTGCCAGCAATCTGAGTGGTTACTATGAATCCAATCCAGCTCCACAGTACTGACCCTAAAAGAACGCTTGAAGTTTTGTTTTTCACAGAGAATGAGCCCACTGATTCAGATAGGATACTGCACAAAAAATGAATATTAATGTTTCTAAATTAATAACAAAAGATGCGGTTTCTTGGTACACTGGTGAAAGCTGGAGTATTGCAGTATGGTAATATCATAAAATGATTTCAGGGGTGGACACTGCACCCAGAAGCAATTAGAAGCATTCATACGCTTGTCAACAAAGAAACAAGAAAGACATCCTTATGTCTTTGAACAATGATGACATGATGAGCAATGTTTGGATGTGGAACCATTTCTGGAGAAAATTAGTATAGCTTAGGTGTGAGGTAAGATTCTACATGTAATTTCAGGTTATCACATTCAGAAATTAAAAGGATTTATAATGAGTTGATTTTTCTTTAGTGTTACTATTAAGAGCCGGCTTGCAGCGTATAATTTCTGAGCTAAAAATACGTTCCACTCTGGCTTTGCTTTGCATGTTCTTCCCGTGTTTCCATTTGTTTCTGCCACGTGCACTCGATTTCTTCTGCAGACCAAATAAAAGCGTTGCTGGTTTATAGCTCTAAATTATAACTCATGAGTTTGTGTTTATATGTTGTGGCAACCCTGTGAAGTACTGGCACTTTGTCCAAGGTATGCCCTGTCTAACCTCGTACCCAGTGCCTATGAAATCTACCTACATATGACTGGATCTGCTACGGGAAGAATGTTTAGGGAAAATGTCACCATTTGCTGTTTGTTTTTTTTCTAACTTTTAATTTTGACACCAGAAGATGGCGCACTTGTAATACATAGATGAGCGAGCCCTATGGACTGAAAAAGAATACAGTAAAGAATATATAATTTTTTCCACAAGAAATGATGGTCATCAGCAACATACTGACCAGTGTGTTTCTAGCTTAGCCCTATGCCACCACTCCACGATAGGCTTTGGATTACTGCAACCCTGACATGACACAACAAGTCAGCTGCAGTGATTCTCTGTATGGTATATTTCTGTTGAGAATTTCCTTATTTAAACATGCGTCGCAACATATAGTGTGATCTGTTCTTTCCCTTTCAACTGATTTCTTATCCCTCATCCTAAAACAAATTTTATTACTTGTGTGTTTTGTCAGATTGTTAACTAAAGTAAAGGCAGAGTTACTGAGGGATTTTTTTTTTGATCATGCACACTAGTGTGTGTTGGGTTGCATAACTCCCATAAACATTGCATCAGCACTACTAAATACAAGACAAACACTTTAAAGATCTCTCTAGTTAGCCTGAGTAGTTTTAGTTTTATACACTAAACCACCTCTTCTTGATACAGGTGGTCTTTGACTTGTTATCGTCTTCCATTCAAGCGATCTCCTAAGTCGACTGTGCCATTTAGCTGTAAAGCGCTTTCTTGCTGTATTGTATATACCTTATGCATGAGTGTTGTGTTGTACAGTAATAGGGCTTGGTTTTTTGCTAATCAATAATGAATAGCAATAATATAAATATTGATATTATGAATATATTATAATTAAATTTTTGATCCTCACTCTTTACTAGCTCTTTACACAGCTACTGACTGTGAAACAAAACTCAAAATATATCTGATTGTCGTTACTTTGGGATCATGAATTGAAGGTTCCATTTCAGTTGTACTAATTCAAGAGGGACCATTCTGCACGCAACTAAATTCACATACTTCACTGCACGTTGAATTCTGTCTGTGAACAACATGTCTGTACATATGTGTCAGATACAGCATCCAAGTGAGAAAACCAGCAAGTCCATTGCTTTCAGTCAGTCAACACCTCACCACCTCAAAGAGAAAAGTACCAGGTCTTCCAGTTGCCACTACAGCCCTGTGAATGATACGTCCCTGTGTAAGTCGTGTTTGTTATCCCTGCAGGAGGACACCCATGGAGGCAAAAGTGAGGCTTAGACAAACTGTGAAACAGGTGCTAAAAGGTGATGTGTGGCTGGAGAACCCCTTTGAGCCCCTAGAATTGGAGTCTGCTAACTGTGTGCTGACCAGCCTTTGTCTAGAGGTGACCTGCAAAGACCTCGACACATATCAGTGCAGCCTGCAGAGCCTGAAGGCACTTCTCAAACTCAGTGGAGTACTGATGATGGCTGGTGTCCTTAATGAGACCTTCTACATGGTATGAGACCAGAGGTTCTCCTGTCTGGCACTCACTAAGGATGTTGTTCAGGAAGTTCTGAGGAATCTCGGGTTTTCTATTAAACAGTTTAAGTTGCTGTCTCTGCATGACAGATGTGATAAACAAGTATCAGATTTTGATGGCATTTTTCATGTTGTTGCACGGAAAACTGTTGTAACGTTGCAGTCAGGACGGAGACGCGTGCAGGTGTAAAGTGAAGAACTCCGTTTAATGTTAGGGACTGTTCCGAAGTTGTGGTCACAAAACAGGCGTGGATCAAAACAAGAAGAGTTCAGAACAAGCAACGTAGCAAACAAGGACTAAGCAGAAGCAAAAGCCATGAGACAAAACAGGTCGGTTACTGGAATAGCAAGTAAGAGAAATGCTCAGTACGCACAAGAAGATCATGACAATACTTCGCAGAGTTATGTTGGAAACACATAAGAGGTATATAGGGGTGAAGGAATGACAAGCAGGTGCGACGAACCAATCAGAGGAGGCGGGACGAGTGGGAGGAGACCGGACCAGGGGCCGTGACAACTGTATAGGATATTTTGCAAAATGCGTCAAAAAATAAAAATTTTCAAAAAAGTTTAATATCTAAGAAGTAACAAATTAAAAGCCGTAAATTCAGTTCACGATTCCAATTTCCTCCCACAGTGTAAAGGAATATTTTTCAGACCCATTAGGCAACTTAAGGTGTTGAGCTATTTGCTTGAGCAGATAACAGTTTGGGTTATATTTGATGCAAGATTCTGACAGAATGTGCTCTACTGTACAACTGGAGGATTTTTTTTTTTAAATGAAGAACTTTTTTGTGAATTGCTTATTGCGCTCCTATAGCTTTCATTCCGTTATACTCTACAGACAAAAAGAAACACTTATGTCATTTTCTAGCACAGTGTCAGCAAGGCCTTCACAGAACACTTCTTTGGTGCTGTGCTATGGTATATGAAGAATGGATTTGAAATAATACCAAAAAGCTAGCTGAGTTGTTGTCTGGGTTAAAAAGTGTTACGGTGGAAAGGTTAAAACTAATAACACATTATATAATCACCAAACTGTTTTACCATTAAAGTGGCTACATTCAGTACATACATATTATTAAAGCTGTCAAACAGGAAAATGCCTTAAAGAATGACATGGCCATAGTCAAGTGGAAAGGAAAAAAACAACATATGTCATCGCCAAACTTAAACACCCTTATGTCACTAATGTGGACAGTGCTGTGTGTGTTTTAGATTTTTCCGTCAGCATGTTGTACATCAATGTGTGTATAGAGCACGTGGCATCTGCTGCTGTGTGTGTGTATAAGTGTCTAGAAAAAAATCCACGTGTCTTTATGTTTGCTTTGCGTGTGACGTCACCACATTTTTTGCATCTTCATAAATTCATAACTGGAATGCTCATACAGGTCATGCACCAGTACATGTGTGCTTCAAACTTTGAACAACACTGTGATGTTGAACAGGAGGTGAAAGATTACAGTTTACCCTTCTGTCTACATCCACAGCTGCTCCAGTAGTCTCAAGCACTTTTGGTAGTGACTTTAAAAATGAGAATACAGGTAGAAGCCTAGAGAAGAAAGTTCCTAAATGGAAAACTGAAGATCACACTTTGTAAAAGGCTGAGGATCTGAGTGACCCAGTTAAGTTGGTTCTCACATTTAGAGAGAATGAATCCTAGGCACCTACTGTGGGAAGTGTATCAAGTGTGCTGCTTTTGGAATAGGCTGCAGGGCGGACCCAGAACATGCTAGAGAGATTATGTTGCAGTCTAGCCTTGGAATCTTTGTGGAGGAGTTGGACACTGTTTCTGTGGTAAAGGAAGTATGGTCTGTCCTGTTCAGAATGTTGCCCCTGTCACACTTACCAGGATAAATGGTTTGAAATTGCGTGGATGAATTGATTTGTATTTTCCAGGAAAACTGTGGCAACAACTTTGCTCAAAGTTGTTACAGCAGTAGCTAGTTTGCAAATTAAACCAGCAGCTTTGAGATTTCAAGTCCATCTTGTTAACCATTACTCATACGCATGTGAAAATGAGTGTAGGGTTTAAAGAGCCAATGGAATACAACTTCACTGGTATTCATGATTTTTTTTCAATTCCAAAGAATTGAGAGAAGAAAAGGTATTGGAAACTATATTAAATTGCCTCAAAATAACCAATACGTTCTGAGTCATAGAGGGTCACACACTGTGTTAGTTGTGCTGTTCAGTGGTATTGTGTCTTACAGAAAACTTTGCAAATGTCATACACTTCATTTATGTAATATGCTGGTTTTTTTGTTTCAGTTGGGAAAAACCCTTTGCAGTTTTTGTTTTTGGAAATAGTGTTATGGTGGGCACAGCAGATAATGATGGTGCTTCACAGCGCCTGAGTTACTCACTCATGTGTTATAATTTAGCTTCGCTTCTGTGGAGTTTGAACATTCACCCCATGTTCTGAATCAACAGAGATAAAACACAATTGTAAATAATTTCCATAAACCTCCCTTCACAAGAAAACTATTCAAGTGGCTCACTACAATAGATGTTTAAAAATACTGTTAATTCTGTATAAAACAACTCGTAGAATAGTTTAGCTGACAAATACAGGGCTATTTGACTAAGCGACAGAAAGTTGACAATCACATCAACATCTCTCCATCTGTTGGAAAAATGAATTTTTGTTAACTGTGAGTTGGACATTATGTGGCTGGACTGGAGGTGACTACATGGTGCTGGATAACAGGTGTCACCATCCAAAAGAGGCTTGATGTTTGCTAAGTTTGCATAGATCTTGGCTAAAGAACTTTCAAGCTTCTGGATGTAGAGCCTGCTGACTGTGTGCTGACCAGCAGTTGTCTGGAGGCAGTCTGCAAAGACCTCGACCTCAAACCTGGTGGGGTGCTGATGATGGCTGGTGTCCTTAATGAGACCTTCTGCATGGTGCGAGACCAGAGGTTCTGCTGCCTGACCTTCACTAAGAATGTTGTTCAGGAAATGCCGAGGAATCTCAGGTTTTTCATTGAGCAGTTTAACCTGCTCCCCAAAGTATGACAAAAGAATGCCAGATTTTGATGGCATTTTTCATGTAGTTGCACAAAAAAACTACATACAATGTATATAATTGAACAAAATGTGTCTAGAATGTTTTCCAAAATTTCTGAAAATTTATAAGACACTTTGTGTCTTTATGAAATACTTTGCATAATAAAACAGTTTTTGGTGCTTTTTTATTTCCTTTGTGCTTCTAATGAGATTCTGTAGCTCTTCTCAAAAAAATACAAGCAGGAATTACACGTCCTCTCTCTTTCCCCTTACCCTACTGAATGTGAAATTGCGAAAATGACCAAGAATCTTCAATTACAAACCATTTCAATCATGATTTTGATGCCAAGTTTTTTGTTTCTAAGATTTTTACTTTGAATCACTTGCTTCTCTGTATTTACTATGTGTATATTTTATTCATGCAAACAGCCAGAGTTTAATAAAGTTCCTTTCATTATAACAGTTCTATCATCCAGACAAAAGGATGTTAAATACCCTGAACACAGACATTCAAATCTACCAACAAGTGTGCTTCACAAACGGACCAACTTAAAAAAGGTGGCAAAAAAACGATGCCGACACATGTTGTCTTATCTTACAATAATTTTATTTTTGATTATGTTAGCCCATTTGTAGCCATTAAGGGCCCACTCATGCAGAAAAGGAAATCTTCACCATAATACTTAGAGGAACTCATAATGGGAAATTTTACCGCATACTATGCCTGATCCATATCCACTTAACACCCACAACAGTAATGAGATGCACTTAGATGAGAATTTAATAACAATGAGAATTCCCATAATGCAATATCTGTTGCATATTAAAGGCTACAGATGGCATTAGTAGGTGCCTTTAGAGCCAAAGCTCTTTTACAAGGTTTAAAAAATGCATGAAACCCTAAACACATGACCCTCTAAAGTCATTAATGTGTGATTAAATTATTCATTAATGCAGATATACTTACAATATACAAATAGAATGTCACTATTCGAATGAGTATTCAAATAAAATTACCAATATAATTACAGAAAGTTAAAATGGATCAGAGAACAGACACATTTTGGGTATTAAAAAACTGGGTACAGTCATGGTTGTTTTCCTGGTGTCCCCCTCTGGCCTACTGCACTACCTTCCTACACACTTTCCCAGATGGTCGTCTCCGTGCTGCTCCTCGCCACTGTTTGCCAATCAGGAAGATGCTTTCATTAAATAAGAAGTATGAGATTAGAGGTTCTGGAGCTCAGCCAGTTCATGTCTTATAGCTGATCTACTGAAGTTGTGTAGTTTTATAAGGGACTGAGCTTGTCATTAAGTGGTATCAAAAGTTGCACTTAAACCTCAAATAACTTTCAAATGACCACACAGCTGAATGAATGAGAATGCTTTCCTGGTCCACCTTTTATTGGTCTGTTTGGACTAGACAACTGTATGGTTTAAAGATAATAAGCAGGTGATTCTCTTGGTCATAAAAGAATGGTGATCTGAGATCACCAGAACTATGAAATACAGCACAAGAAAACCCTCAACTCAAAGAACCTTCTTGGGGAACAGATCCTAACAGACGGTCTGGGAAAACTCAATAATAGAATTAACTTATAGTGCCCCCCAAGGACAGAAAATGGAGATACTACAATGATATTGTACAGAGGAATCTGGTGATGTTAAACTCATATTTTTTGTCTTGGTAGCAGGACTAAGTCATAGTTGAGGACATTACTGTTGTGGAAGGAGTCAAACTGTTGGTTTATTCAGGTCACAGCTGTAGAGTCCAGCAGATTTTGTTATCCAGTTAATAGGCCAGTGAACATATTCCTATTGTCTTTTAACATGAAGGGAAGATTTCCCTGGACAGAGCTTAATTAAATTCTTTTATAATGGGAAGTAATTTATTGAAACAATTCAAGACACAAAACATTATCTTTTGTTTGTCACACATATACTCAAGTAAAAACACTGATGCAACAGCATTCTGTCAAAATCAACAAATCAAGAAATAAGTTCAAATTGAATAACCAGAAATACTATTAATCAGTTATATAATTTAGTTAGAAGTTTAGTTATATTGATATTATTTAGTATTTACTATCTATTTGAATGCATATTATTTATGAATTTATTTCTATTATTTTGTTAGACATTTTTTCCTCTGACAAAAATCTTCATGAGAAGTTAAAGCCCCTTTGACCTCAAGCAGTGATAACTTTCGAAGCCCTTTTAAGGTGTGTTCGAGTTTTTCTTCTGAGCTGGTTCCCCCAAATCAGGTGAGAAGTTACTGAGCCGGAGAGGAGGATGTTGGAGCGACTCACAGTGCGGTTCACCAAGAGCAAGATGTAAATATTCCATCTACGTGGTCCACCCCTGACCCTCCAGTGGTCCCTGTAAGTACAGCTACAGCTTCTCCTTAGAGAAATGAAATGAAAAGTCTTGCTGTACACGTCTCTTGGGACGACTTTACTTTGTAGTTATTGTTGGCTGCATTAGTGTGTGTGTGCGCGCATGTGTGTGTTAATAAGGATGAAATGCAGCGGTGCGTTGTGAATTGTGGTGCCCAACGTCTACTGATTTAGATTCATCATATGTCATAATAGCAATTAATCATAATTATTATTCATGTTTCCTAAAAACATAAATACCAATGTAAATATGAAATGGGACAGTTTGTTCTAAAATACGTATTACATTGCAGATATCTGTACTGAATAGCTAACATTTAAACATTTAAACTGTTTGCAGCGGAGCCCACATGAACTAACCATTTGCAGACAACATCTCCATCTCCAATGATCCTGTGCAGTTAAAGAGATGGATTCTGGATGTTGCTGTCAGGCAGTGTTTGTGTTCATTCTAACGTCCTCCGAGTGAGGCAGGGTCAACCCTGTTGTGCTCATAAGAGTCCACGGTATCAGTCTGACAGCTTTGTAGCCTTATTTTCTCATAGTTTCTTCTTTTCCTGAAGGTCCTCTGTACTGCTGCTGTTTTTAGCTAAAGTGAAATTTAATTTTGCCATCATATGCAATGTACTCAATATATTTTTGAAGTTTCACCAAATATATGTAGATATAATTTTTTTGTACCATTTTTTACTGGGAAAAGTTGGATGAATTCACCATGCTCAGAAGGACTGTGTATTTAAAGATGTTCAATGCTTTTCCCAGACAGCAGCTGTGGTGGGTTACAAGTTTATGACTTAATGCAAAATAGCTGGATATTTACCAAGTTATCCCTGCAGATCTAATGGTTTTATGCACTCATTTCAAACAGTACCCATCTGGTGAAAAGCCTTAACTTCTTAACTTCTATACCAGTTACTGCATGAGAAGGTTTTGTAATGGTGAAGTCATTTCTTGGAACAGCAGTTATTTAGTTGCTATCAGCCGTACTAGTTTCCTGAAGGAATGTATTCCTTAGGATGTTTACTGCAACATACTCCCCAGGGTGAGCCACACCTCCAATCCACAAGTAACCAGATTCAATTAACGGAGCAAGCTGCTTGTACTTTAGGGAAAACATTGCTGGTTTATGGGATAACAGCTTTTTTTTCTTTTGTTTTGCATCTTCCAGGAAGTGACATGACAGGGTTTGAAAGTATAGTACATCAGAGCCGGCAGGCAGAGTGGAATAACTTGAGGTGGCTGTTCAGTTTTTTCCTTCATATCTCCTACTCCAATGTCTCTGCCTCAACAGCCCTGTCCCCGCTCTTATTCTGCATTGCTCTAGCACCACGGGATGGCCTAGTAGCAATAATGGACCTGTACTACCGGAGGAGGGACAACTCACCCCTACAGGACCACATACCGCTACGTGTTGTACGGTCTGAGCCAGAACTCTCAACCCTGGAGAAGGCCTACCTGAATGCAGTGGAGCGGGGTGATTTTGCCAGTGTGAAACAGACCCTGGAGGAGGCTGAGATCTACTTCAAGATCAACATCAACTGTGTGGATCCTCTGGGCCGCACAGCACTGCTCATCGCCATTGAGAATGAAAATGTGGACATCATCCAGCTGCTCCTCTCGTTCAATGTGTATGTGGGGGATGCTTTGCTGCACGCCATCCGCAAGGAGGTGGTGGATGCAGTAGAGCTGCTGCTCAATCATAAGAAGCCAAGCAAAGAGAAAAAGGTGGGAAATGCTAAAAGGTCTTATTTTTAACGGATTTACCTGAGTCATCATATGTTGGAATTAGCAGAACATATAATCACTTGTTCAATGACTGGTGATTAGGAACAGGCAGATTGAGATCCGTCACAGGTATTGTCAATATTAAAATTACTGTTTATTATCGAAAAAGAATTTTTACTGTAATCAATTCTTTATAAAGTCCTAGCCTGATTTATATGCTGACTGTACTCCAGCCAGCTTCAGTAATCTGGCCATTTGCTGGTACTAACAAAGGAGAAATCTAATATGCTGTTTGGTAGGGTAGAGGTTGAAAATTTAATGTGAAAATATAATGTGCTTTAAGGTTTTAGATGCAAACATGTCAGATATCGCATATTCTGCTTACAGACATTATGTAGCTTTTTCAAGGCTGGAGGAGCGGTTTGCTTTCCAGGTTTTAAAATTGTAACCAGTAGTAAAATCCTCTAATACTCTTTCGTGTCTAATACCAGTACTAAGTAATAATTTTTCTTCGATGTGCCAACAGCAAAATATTCAAAACATATTAGTATATTAACAAGTACGTTAACAGTCATAGCTATAGCAATGGGAATGATATGGCGTAAGAGAGAGTGCTTTTTTCCACAGGGCATAATAAATTTGCTAATCCTGTTATGCTAAACCATCTTGGTGTGATGCATTCAATAGCTTTATGGATTCAAATGCAGTTTCCTTTGATAATTATTTAATTTACTTTATGCTTTATGGCATGAACCACCTTTGGAGAATATTAAGATTCCATCTACACCAACAAACGTGCAAAAATCAAAGGTCCACACCATATTCTATGAAGCATTTCTGTTGCAGTAGAAATCACAGATATGTGAAGGGTTTCAGGTTCAAGAAACAGTAGTGTTTTTGTATAAACTGTATAAAAGTTTAATGTAAAAACCCATCCACTCTGTCATATTTGCATTATAACCACCCACTCAGTCAAACTAAGTAGAATTAGAAGGAAATTGATATCTGTAACATACCACAAAAACTTAATAACAGCGGTGTAGAGATTTGAATTTTGAACATTCATTGACTGGATTCTTAACCCATTAATTTAAATTAAAGCATGTGTTTTTGGGCCACAGAAGATTCACTCATTTTTTTTTCACCAAACATACTAAATATGTACCTTATCTTTTGAAAACAGAAAAAAATGAACCTCAAACAAAGCCCAGAATCAGAACTATTCTGGATACTATTAAAAATAATTTTCAAAGTTGCTTGTGTATAACACATTAACGTATTTCTGTATTCTTCTTACCACTGTTGCCACAATGGGACGTGAGGGCCTTACTTCAGTGCACTGTTGCTCACTGTAACCTGTTTCTGTGCAGAGTTTTATCTATGTATCTATCTTATTTGTTTTAATAGTAATTTTTCCTTCTGTTTGTGTACATGTTGTGCCGTGAGTGTCTCACTGTGGCAGCTGTTGGGGGAACCATGTCATTGTATTGTTCAGTATTTAAAAAGGAGGCTCTGGACCATCAGTACCTTGCAATGTATGGATTTTGCTGTTCTTTTATCATTGCATTTTTAAACGCTGTTATTTGTATGTGGCTTTCCTTCCCATATTGCTATATTATATGAGGTAAATATTTAATATGAATATGTTCTGTAGTTGTCCACTAACATAAACTAATTCTTAATGTACTTTGTCAAAAGTTACATTTTCAAGAAACTCACTTTTACCATGGTACCATGGTAACTTCTTTAATTTGAATTGTCACAGATGTTTGGAATATAGAAAGATTTAATTAAGAAAAGGAAAAAGTAAATGGAAGTTTAACTTCTGTGTTTTGCAAATATGGCTTGTTTGTATGACTTATTAAGTACATGGCCGAATGCTACGTGAAAGTTCTGCAACTTGGATATGTGATTCTGCCTTATCTAACTGCTGTGCCACTACAGGTGCCACAAATTTGGGGGGACCGACAGTTTTCATACTTCACACCGGACATCACCCCCATCATCCTGGCTGCCCATACCAACAACTATGAGATCATCAAGATGCTGCTGCAGAGGGGTGTATCAGTGCCTCAGCCACATGGTGTGCGATGCAAGTGTATTGAGTGCTCATCCAACTCGGATGCAGATAGTCTGCGGCATTCCCGTTCCCGCCTCAACCTGTATCGGGCCCTTGCTAGTCCCTCGCTCATCGCTTTGTCCAGTGAGGACCCCATCCTTGCTGCTTTCCAACTCAGCTGGGAGCTTCAGGAACTCAGCAAGATGGAGATTGAGTTCAAGTCAGAGTATGAGGAGCTATCACAACAGTGTAAGTGCTTCGCCAAGGACCTTCTAGACCAGACGCGCAGCTCTCGTGAGCTTGAGATGATCCTCAACTTCCGGGACAACATAAGTTTGTTGAAGGAGGAGAGTGGCAATGACCTGGCTCGGCTCAAATTGGCCATAAAGTACTATCAGAAGGAGGTAATCAGTTCTGATTCATATTATAGCTGCATTCAAAGGTTGCTGTTGTACTTAAAGAAGCTTCTGATTTCCCAGAGGAACGGGTTTAAATCACTTTCAGTACACAAAAAAACACAAATGTAGAACAAACAGGTTTTTCAACATAAAGTCAACTGCATAAAAAAGTGTAGAGAAAGGCAGTTACAACTGCTGCACTACGTGTGTTTATCAGTATTTAGCTAAAAGTTAGGTCTCACTTCTTTCACAAAACCCCCCCATGAGAAGCACTTGACAGTGAACCAAGTAATGGGTTGTTAAAATCTTATAATATAATGTAATATAATATATTATTATTTTTTTCAGGAAGGATACATTGTCCCAATCTTCACAGAAAATCCAGCTGAATAATTTTGGTTTCAAGTATAACTTACACATTAGCCATTGATTTTAATAGCCATTGGCAATTTAGGCTGTTACTGACCATTACTTATTTGAACAAACTATATGATATTAAATTAAACAGCATTTGCACTGCTGCCTTAAGATAGGGCCTTATTGATTTTGAAAACTAGATGAGGAAGTCTAAGAAGATGATATGCCCTTAAGCTCTCATTATTTCAGTCTTGATCTAACTCTGTGTATCCACCTTTACTGGCTTTCCTTTAGATATTACCACATCACCTACTTGTTTGTTTGTTTTATGACTATTGTTTATAATGGAATTGAGTAGATTTAGTTATTACACCCACTTTCTGCCTGCTTTTAATATTATAATATCTAAATAAACTTCACTAAGAACAAACGGGAGGCATAGGGGTTAAAGTTGCTAGTTGTAGATGCTAAAATTATGGGTTCATATCCCCTCAGCTGCTGTAGTACCCATGAGCATGGTGCTCACCCTGAATTGGTTCAGTACAAATTACACAGTAGCATAAGTGGGTAAATAATTGCAAGTTTCTTAACGTTGTCAGTTGTTATGGAGAGCTAGATGGGTATGTATACTATACCACTCTTTTGTGCTTCATTTTTATCTGTTCCTTTGGTCCAGTTTGTAGCGCAACCCAACTGTCAACAGCTATTGGCTTCCCGCTGGTATGGTCAGTTTCCTGGTTGGAGAAAGCGCCACTGGGCAGTAAATCTACTGATCTCCATCTGCATCGGACTGTTATTCCCCATCCTCTGCCTTTGCTACCTGGTTGCCCCCAAGAGCCGCTGCGGTCTCTTCATCCGCAAGCCTTTTATTAAGTTCATCTGCCACACGGCATCCTACTTAACCTTCCTGTGCCTCCTGTTGATGGCATCTCAGCATATGATATCCTCAGATCAATGCAACCAAGGACCAGCACCCACCACAGTGGAGTGGATGATTCTACCCTGGATCCTAGGTGATGTGACACCCTTAGATTGTGATATATTTTTGATATATAAGAATATTTATCATACAAACATAAGAAGTTCAGCTTTTCACGTTCGGTTTCTCTTCGCGTGAAGCCAAGTTAAACAAACAACAGAACTTATGAATGTGTATCAGTAAGAAATGAGTTCAGTGTAATATGACTGTGAGGTTCTCGGTAAATCAGTAAACATATTCTGCTAAGTTTTTCAATAGAGCATTTGAGCAACATCGTGTCATTGAAAACATACAGCTCACATTGTAAACATTTTCCACCTGTAGGATTCGTGTGGACTGAAATCAAACAGATGTGGAATGATGGGCTACAGGACTACATCCACGACTGGTGGAATCTCATGGACTTTGTCATGAATTCCTTGTACCTTGCAACTGTCGCGCTGAGGATTGTTGCCTATTTTAAGGTAGTGTGTCGATTAAGACGCAGGCAGTGCTGTGTTAGACATGGCATCTGATGTGCAGAAAATATTGGGGGAATATTTATCAATAGACACTATGATATTTTCATGGTGTTGGCATTTCAGTGTGATAAATATGAATCCTATGTGGTAATTATTTTCCAGAACCTAGGATGAACAAGTGAATGGCATATATGTACATTACTGACAGATCCATAGATTCCTACTGTTTACCTCTTTGTTTTATAAAATGTGACCAGTTCTGCCCTGTCCCTCCAGTACAGGGATAAGAAATGCAGGAATGACTGGGAGATGTGGCACCCGACACTAGTAGCTGAGGCACTATTTGCCATTGCTAACATCTTTAGCTCACTGCGGCTCATCTCCTTGTTCACGGCCAACTCACACCTGGGCCCACTACAGATTTCACTGGGCCGCATGCTTCTGGACATTCTGAAATTCCTCTTCATTTTTTGTCTGGTGCTGCTGGCCTTTGCCAATGGTCTCAATCAATTGTACTTTTATTACCAGACTCGGGCTTTTTCAACGTAAGTCTCTCACCTGGATAGTCCAGACATCAAGTCCCTCATTTATTGACCAATCTCAAAGTGCCATGTATTTATTTAAGTGTCAAACAATTTACAATATTGAAAAATTTTTAATAGTTATGCACTAGTTAAAGAGTTTGGAACAAATCTGTCATGTTCTGTAATTTAATTTCACTTTCCAACTGCTTTTTCTCAGATTGTTTGAGACACTGCAGTCTCTCTTCTGGTCTGTGTTCGGGCTCACTGGCCTTAATGTGACCAACGTCACAGTCAACCACAAGTTCACAGATTTTGTGGGAGCCACCATGTTTGGCGCCTATAATGTCATCTCTCTGGTGGTGCTTCTTAACATGCTGATCGCCATGATGAACAACTCCTACCAGCAAATCGTTGTGAGTTTTGAAGTTCAACCTAAATTTACGACTGTCAGTGTTTTATAATGAATTGGTGGCGAGTTATGTCCCTCACCACAGTCATGCATTACAAATAATGCATGCAAATTACATAAAATAAATTTTAAAAAAACAACTCTAATCATTTGATCAGTTTGCCTGTCATTTTTCATTCTGTATATCTAAAGGTTAAATTTGTTTAATCCATTCCTGTTGCAGAATTATTTTTAGCTGCACTACATCTTCTTTTTTTCCCAGGATCATGCAGATATTGAATGGAAATTTGCTCGGACAAAGTTGTGGATCAGCTATTTTGATGAAGGAGGCACTCTGCCATCCCCCTTTAACATCATTCCAAGCCCCAAGTCCATTTGGTACTGCATTAGATGGACTAAGAAGTGTCTTTACAGAAAAAAAAAATCAATACAAAGAGAAAGAGATGCAGCAATTGGGGTGAGAGCTTGCACAGAACTCTATCTTTATTAATCTAAAATCCGGCTGAAATTTTTAATGCCAATTTGTAATATTTTGTTTTCCTGTAGAAACAAAAACCTGAAAGTACCAGAATAAATAATCAGTATCAGGTAATCTTTTTTTGCATGACTTCACTCACTGAAAAAGCACAACTATTAGAATTTTTTAGTTCTTCACCCTAAAAATTCCTTACTTTAAATAACTGCCTTAAGAAATCTGGTGTTACGTTAAACCCCGTTCTGTTTGCCGACTTGTTTGCAGCTAGCTAGGCAGATAAAATAAACACTTTGATTAAATTGTAATATATATTCAATAAATATAAATACATGTACAGAATTTCTAATAATTATGCTTAGAAAAATGATGAAAAGGTGACATTTATTTAAAAATAATTAATAATTGTTTGTTTTTCTACATATACAGGAAGTATTGAGACATTTGATGCAAAGGTATGTTGCAGCCATGGTCAGACATGCAAAATCAGAAGAGGGACTCACAGAGGAGAATTTCAAGGTACATTTTCTTAGGGTTTTTTTTAATTTGTGTGATATGTATTCTTTCATTTTTGTATACACTCCCTCAGTATCAATGCTCAGCTCTTGAAAATTGATACCTATATTTCACCAAAATGGAAACTTTTGTTTTAGCAAATTTTTGTACAATAATAAAAATAATTAAAAAATCGAAATGTGAACAGCAATCAAAATACATTCAAAAATCTACAAATACCATACAGTGTCTTGTAATAAACCAATACTGTATGTACTGTAATAAAATCTATTGTGTACTGTTACAAATTTATCAGAAGCCAAACATGAGCATGCAAAAGTGTCACCAGCTGTGTCTGCCTGTTTCACTTTGTCTGAATATGTTTGCCCAGTGTCACTGCATTTATCAAGCCTTTGTTTTTTTTTTTTTTTTTTTTTTTTTTTTAATGAACCTGTTTGTTTAAATACCAGTTCTTGTGTCCGACAAAGAGAGGGGCGCAGCAGGTTACCTTGACACGTTTTTATTTCCTTTATTCCAAATCTCATAATACTGTTCTCCCACTGCAAACCCTATGCTTGCACCCTTTCATCTCTCATGTGTGATGCCATAACACTGAGGGGAAGACTAACTTGTGAAATGTTCTGTACTGTACCTACTGTACCAGGTGCTCTAAACATGCAAATTAATGACAACATTAAGTGTTTTCTAATTATGTAACTGGGGTTTAGAGTGTTTTATTACGCTGAAGTCACGGGATCAGTTATATCGGCATTTTCTGATGGGCTAGGAACACATTATTTATTTATTTATTTTTAATTTCCCTTTTAAATACTGGGAAATAGGTATACAGTATCTGAAAAATTCGGTATTCAGCACATTTTCAGGGATGAATTAGATTCGGATATCGAGAGATTACATTTCTTTTGCGGTTTTGGCTAGTGCATTTACTCATTTACAGCAGCACACCTTTCACTCCCAATTGTATTTGCTTATTTATTTATTGCTATTTTGATGCTCATAAGCAATTGCTTATAATTGCTTACTTGAAATTATTTTGACAATGACACCTTGTGTTCCAGGCTTCAGTCAGGTGCTCATTAAAATGTTTCTTCCAAATCTGCTGCTCCGCGGCACTCTAAAACCAATGGCTACCAACAAAGAGCAGTAATTTCTTTTTCATCTAAGTAGAAATACATTAAATAAGAGGAATTCTGATGGACTGTTTCCTTTCAGGAACTAAAACGAGACATTTCAAGTTTCCGATATGATGTTCTGGGGCTGACGAAGGAGAAAGAATCCTTTTTAAAGGGAGAAAAAGGCACTGATGAAAGGTCAAATTTAAGATACACCAACCATGAATTCAGTAACTACACAGCATCTAACGGCCATCAGAAGAGCAAGCTGAACTCAAAGAACATCCACAGTGGCTCTTTGTGTGGCAGTTCTACTGCCCAATACCAGCTGTCCCCTCAGGCCTCTTTTGAAGATGAGATGCAGAAGGGGAAAGCAGCCAGACACCTGCTAAAGACTGCAACTGAGAGGAGTGGGGCAGGACCTTTAACTGACAGAGCTGTAGAGGTGACAAGGATCTAGAGATCTCAGGAGACTGAAGAGCAGAGAGACAAGTCAGTAGAGCATTTGGAGGGCTCTGGAAAATTTGATCATGAGCCCTGCAGAAGGTCTGTTACTGTAAACACAGCAGGTTACAGTAGCACTATTCACCTGGCATATTCATATGGATTCTGGAATAATGGCAAAAAATGCTTCTGTTCTCTTCACATTGGCTGTAAAATACTGTTACACCTTTTCTGAACATGTTGTGAGGAAGTTTACATTCAAGAGCATCAGGTTTTATTGAGAAAGTGTCTAAGATTACATGGCTTAAAGAGGGATTGAGTCTTGGAAGAAGCTGAACCTTCTTGAATTCTCATGAGTGAAGGCCCAGTTGGTTTTTCACACAACATAACCTATGATGTCTCTGTATGACTTACTAGAGTCAAAAAGGTTCCTGTCTGTGTACAACCTGCCCACAGTTTGTACACTTTAGAAATAATAGCCACAGCATCATATTTCCCCTAGCATGCAGTACTCATTTATGGAACGTACTCTATTTAACATAGACAAGCTGAAGGGTTCAGTTCACATGACCTACCACGTGGAGAGCATACAAGGGAATACAATATAACCATTCAAAATGAAAACCAATTTGCTGTTAATACAAAAAAAAAACATCTACTCACATCCGTGCCTGTGTGATTTTACCCTGCAATAAATACATGCTGTTTTTTTGCCAAAAAATCTCACATAGTGGTTACTGAGCTTGTTACAGTGCGATTTTAGGCAGAGTGTTACCTCGGTGAATTTCAGTGTGCGACGTTGCAAATCCTGTTATGTTTCAGCAGAAACTCGGCTCACGAGCGCAAAGGTTCGAATCATGACTTGAGCTGTTGGACCGATACTAGTCTCAGGTAAAGAAGCAGTAAAGTATCATTTTGATCTCAAATTATGGAGCTTTGTGTGTTTCATCATATTGCACAGTATACTGTTCTTCATGCAACAATAAAGCAAAATCAAAGTTTATTCCAGATATAAACTGCTGCATGGATAACCCATATTTAATCACATCTGTTAATACTAAATAAATACAATTCTGAGATATCTAATTCTAACAAAAATAAGCGTGCTTTTGTACAAATGTGCTGACATTGTGTACTATACTATATACAATATGAAGTTCTAACAATGCTGTGGCTTGTTTATTATTAAACATATCAATCTTTTTGACCTCAGTCAGCAGTATTAAACTCTGGTCCTGGCAGACCCCTTTTGTGTACTTGTTTTTGTTGCAGCTGATGTATTGTTGTTTTTTTTTTAAGATTTTGAACAATATTATATCCCTGTATCCATCTATCCATTATTCATAATCACGTGTCCAATGCAGGCTAAAGGTGGTCCGGTGCCTATCTAGGAAGCATAGAGGTGATGCAGCGCACACCCTGAACAGCATTTCAGCTTATAGCAAGGCAGTCTTATGCTCATATATGCATATGTTATTAATTCACACACTACAGAAAAGTTAGAGTCACCAGTCCTCCTGAAACATGGGAGGAGGAAATCCATGCAAACACTTACAAAATGATCACAGACTGAGCTGGTTTGAAATCAAGTTGAAACCCACAGCCCAGGAGCTGAGGCACCAGAGCTATTCACTGTGTTACAAACTCTCTCCGTATTACGTATGTATATAAAAATTCCTTTTTACTCAGTTTTCCCCTGTGGGTGGTAACTTTCCTCAGAAACAGGCCTTCTACCAGAGGCCTGGGAGTTTGAAGTTATGACACAAGCATTTGGATGTGGAAGTCCCACAGGATCTTGGCTCTGTTGTTCTCCACCTCTTTCCAAGGTGCCTCCCATTTAGACTTGGGAGTGTCAAAGCCATGTTCCTTACAGATGTTCCTGCATATGATCCTTATCACTTGGTTGTGCCTCTCAAGTTACGCTCACCCTGTCTGCATCTTGCAGCCACTACTAGGTGCTGGAGGGGCTTCTTTGCACAGCCTGAACCTGACACATTGCCTGACATTGTACCTCTGCTTCAACTGATCTGATGCTGAGGGCTTGTTTCTGGGCTGCTATGATCAGTGCTTCTATATTGTCCTTCAGTCCTGCCTTTTCCAACCACTTGTAGGATCTCTTCATGTCGGCCATTCCACAGAGGGGCTTATCTTGCCATGGCACCTCCTGTGCTTCCCTAGTATCCACATCCTCTATCTGCTTCAGACATTCCCCTAACAGCTCATCTTTAAGCTATGTTACTTGGATGTATTCATGGATATTTCACATCTCAGTCAGGACAGTAGTTGTGACTTTCCACAGTTACTTTCCACAGTTACTTTCCAGGGCCCTTCTCCCTTTCTTCCAGCTGGTGTATAGTCTCTGGGGGTTGGATTTTGGACGAAAGGCTCCACGCATTGTAAGAAGTTTTTTTCCATCTTGGTGTGTGTGTGTGCGCACATGCATGTGTGTGTTTGACTATGCAAAAACTTCACAGTGGGTAAGAAGTACCTTTCTACCAAATAGGAAGTCTGTGGCCTAAAAAACAAAGCTGTTTATAAGGAACAAACAGACCGATGGATGGCCAGAGATTAAGTCTGATAGCGATATCAATAATACATATATTTCACTGAAGTGTATACATGTTTCTACTAGAGTAATAACTTTATTGCATTGTATTAACTAGTCAGTAACCTATGTAACACTGTGCTTGTGTGTGTTTGTGTGTGTGTGAGAGAGAGAGAGAGAGAGAGAGAGAGAGAGAGAGAGAGAGCGAAGTAAGTAAACCTCATTCTAGGGCCATCCAGTCAGCGCAACAACACTGTGTGTGACGTAACTATGTGCATGTTTCCAAGAATATTTTAAAGGCCGAGCTAGATACTTTAAAGATACTGTGCTGGGTTTTTTGGAGTTTACTGAACATGATTATGTAAAAGCGTCACTTAGGGTGTGAAGTACCTGTGTGCCAAATTATTAAGCATGTGGGTTGAAAAACAAAGATATGTATAAAGAACAAACAGAAAGACAAACAGACACAGATTTACTTTTATATATATAGCGATATCTCTTGAAGGACAGCGATTCCATGTAGTCCACAAGCAGTATGTAAGAGAGCTTAGGAGTGCGTAGTTCACTCGGCTCACATTAAGTGAAAGGGCTAATAATGTTGAGAATGAATAAAATTGTTTACAGAATGGGATGTGGGGGTTGGATAGGCTGAATGTGTCAAGAAATAAAGCAGATGTTAAAATAATCTGTCTTTGTATCTCCAGAACTCTCAATCATGTACTGAAGTCATGTGTCAATTTATGTTCATGTTGTATTCAGCTTGAAAGTCAATGCCATTCTGGTGGCCAAGAGAAATTAAAGTCTTAATGACAAACAGGCAGTCTTTTCTTCCCTTATTACTTTTTCCAAGTAAGAAATTTGTGAGGGTTTTGGAGTGTAGTACTCATGTACCACATAAACATTTGTTTGTCCTGTGCTGGCAACAAAGTTGGGCCAACTGTTTGAGCTCAGAATAAATATTCATTTTCAGAATAACAAAGTGACCAGTTTATAACCCCATGTCAATTGTTTCCAGATGCTGCTTGTCTCCCACTGCATTTGCATATCAATGTGTAATTTAAAAACATTACTTAAAATTGCCAGTAACTAATGTTTGTGTTAGTGGTCTTAAGTGTCACTGCCACTTGACACTTTTGTGGGAATTTTGTGGAAAGGAGGTAAACTAACTGTAAGATTTAGTTTTGATTCTAAGTAAGTAAGTAAAAGAAACTAATGAATATAACAACAAAGATGTGGCTCAGGAACATTAAACGTGTTCATGTTGTATTTACAACATGTGTGTTGCTGTAAGTTTTATGTGTTTCTGTACAGCCTTCTGATTTATGCCTGACACTGGTGTTTTGGTGTTTACTGTTTAATATGTGAACATGAACATGTTATAAACATATTCACACCTGTCATCAGTGTGTGGTATTATTCTTCAGAATTTTCTACACTGGAAATATTTAGAGATAACCAGTATTAATTTGGAGTACTAACTTCAAGTTCATCTACATGGCACATGCTGTAGAAGTGAGGTGGAAGCACTTAACAACAGAGACTGGCAGCAGTTGGACAGACCATGCTGAGCAAATCTGCCAAGTACAAGTACAAAAGGGGCCATCTGAGAATTCAGATCTGTGGGATCAGTGAAACATGTTTTAGCTGACTTTCCAAGTCACCTTAGAGAGCTGAACAAATGAACAAATGCACAAATAAATAAATTGCTTTGCCTTAATACAATAGTGCTTGTTGGTGATGGGGAAAATTCTATTTATTTGTATGCAAAGTAACTTGTAGCTTAGCTAATTACTCAAACACCAAGGACAGGAAAATTTATTTAAATACCCCATATGTAGTTGTAGAGCTACACTGAAAGAGAAAACTGTTGGGCAGCCTCTGTCTTCTATGTTCTATTTTCATAACAAGTTGAAAGAGCTTGTGCTCTAAAGTTGTGTATTTGTCACTCTAGAGCAGCTTGCAATGTTTGTCCCTTTACACAGCTGGAATTCTAATTGGAGCATAAGCCATATTATTCACAGAACTGAAGCTGGATCAATCTCAGAATTAAGTAATAAGACAAGAATGTATTTGTTAATGGAAAGTTTTATGTTGAAAACACCATTTAATGATCATCCAACCTGCTCAAAGAATTTCTTTTTTCCAGTCCATATGCCTTCAGAAATGATTTTCCTCTATCCTAGTATGTTTTGTGTATCCAGTAGGTTCCAATATTGGCATAAACAGCTGATGTTGTGCAGATGCTGGGTGGAAAAGGTCATTGTGCGGTTGTTGCTTCTTCTTGATTTAATGACAATTCTAAATGCTATGAATTGCTTGATTTTACCCAGAAGGGGGCGCACTGTGCACAATGTTCAAATAGCACAACCTTACTCCCCAACTTTCTTCAAAACATACTCCATAGCAGGAAATATGTGGCTACTATATACAGGTTACTGGGGTCTCTGTTAATCCATTTCCATTTGGGCCACCTTTGCTAATTTCTTGATCTGGAAGTCCAGAGATCTTCCTTAAAGCTGCCTGTTCAACCTCTCAGCTCTGAGGTCAGAGAAGGGATTCATCGTTAGGTGTAGAAAATTGAGAAACCACATGACAATCTGTCAACATAACTGTCTTACTTCCCCCAAGTGAATATTCTGTAAATATTTGTACATGCATGCTGCTTAAGATGATCATCATATTAAATCACTGCAAGTGCCCAATTATGACAGTGGAAAATGCTGACTGCCTGTTGTGAGTGAGGGTGAGGGGGTAGTTTTGCAGGGGTTTAGGGGAGGTGGGGGAGAGGGAGGGTGGTATCGGGAGGAACTGGGCTCGTTCGCCATCCTCCGTCAGTGGTGGTCCTGTGATATATAAATTCATGCTCCTGCTGCAGATTCCATTTGTTGTCTCTGCGTCAGGCTGACAGGGGAAGGGAGGAGGATGGAACTTGCGTTTGCCACGGCCTTTGTGCTGCTCGCACTGTCTGCCCTTCATGGGGTGGATTCCTCTGCCTATGACAAGATAGTCTCTCACAGTCGCATCAGAGCCAAGGACCAGGGGTAAGGCTGCTAAAATGCTACCAAGACACTTTTCACAAAAGTGGTAATTAACACGGAAGCAACCGTGAGGACTGTTAAAAGACTGTAAAAAAAGTTAATTTTCTGAAAGTCTATAAAATGCGCTAAAACACACTTGCTTTATTATTTTACTAAAGTTTTGACACATTAAAATGTTTGTTTTTTAATGTATGAAATATGTGTTTTTTCAGTTAATAAGCACAATGAAAGAGAAAGTTCCTATTTTAATGTATAAATGTAGAGACAGAAAAATACACTTTAGTTACTTTTTGCATGAAATTTAAATACGGTTACAACTTGGTTTATGTTTATCATTATAATTTATAAATATAATATTAACTGCGTAATTAAAATATAAATGGAATATTAATGGGAAACAGAGAGACTTAGTCTGACAGTGTGTGAAGACTTCATGGTCCCTCTAGACCAGTTTTACATCTGCTTATTGGAACTATAAAGATAGAAAGACATTTTTGTCTTTTTAGAGTAAAATAAACATTAATTTAGGATTTATTTTCAGACTGACTAAAACTAAGATATGTGTTTAAATTACTGATAAAATGGGCTGTAATAAATCAGATTGAAAAAGGTGATTATCTTGACTGTAAGGATATACAATATATATTCTTGGTTGTTCATTTGAGAGAGACCTAAAAGACCAAGAAGAGAAAAATCCAGTAAGCAGGAATAACACTGCAATGTCAGAATCAGCAGAATGACCTTACAATGAGTGAGACGGATTTGTGCTCTTGCTTTTGGACTGAACTCTCTGCACACTTTTTCTCTCACGACAGACCCAATGTGTGTGCCCTCCAGCAGGCCGAGGGAACCAAGAAGAAGTACTTCAGCACGTGCCGGAATTGGTACCACAGGACCATTTGTGGGAAGAGAGCGTAAGTGTGATGATCTACCATCTCAGCAGACTCACTGTCTGGGGGCAATCTGGCTCCAGTGGAATGCTCTGGAGGTCCATGTCCTGCTGGGCGGGAGTGAGGGAGCTGTTGCTATACAAGCTTTCCCTTGACAAATGTAATGTAATATCAGGGTCAGCACATCAGCATTCTTTCAGTCTGTCTTGCAAAGCATGTGAATTCCATGTTATAAATAGAAGAAATAAGTGCATGATTTTGGTTGACTGCATGACTTCCTGGGTGTAGATATAAACCATTTCCAAATGACTTCCAACATTGGGAGAGCTAACCAGCAACTCCTGGGAGACCCCTTGCCTATTCTACAATGAAACATGCTTTACGGGGATATAACTCAGCTCACCAGGGTGGGAGGACAAGCTTTAAAACTACTCCTACCGTTGAGGGGATCATAACTAAGTGTTTCCCATCAGCTCTTCTTCAGCATACACTGTGGTGGGATGGTGAAGTCCTAAAGAGAAAGCAATTGTAAGGCTATTTATATTAATGACAGCAAGCACTGT
Source organism: Arapaima gigas (assembly GCA_900497675.1). NCBI lineage: Eukaryota > Metazoa > Chordata > Actinopteri > Osteoglossiformes > Osteoglossidae > Arapaima > Arapaima gigas. Next base: position 961,996 of record UFQX01000045.1, read on the forward strand.
AATCCTCCAGTCCATCTTACTAAGAGATTATGACAAGGAAAAATTAGTGAGAGAAGAAATCTAGTTTGCATTACTTGAAGTCTGTGAAGCCACCAAAACAAACCACTGGTACTGGAGTAGTCTGGACTGAATAGCACATAACTATCATGAGGAATAGCAATTCCCTTAGTCTACATTTTATATGGTAACAGGCTGGGAACCAAAGACTGTCAATCTTGTCTTATACACTCTTCCATTGGCTTCTTGCCTTGGCAATGCTGATACATGTCGAATCAGCAGCCTTGTGGCTTTTATGTCTTGCTTTGGTTAGGCTGTGTCTGCAGTTTCCCTGCCCATTGGAAAATCAATAGCATCACAGTGGGATGTTCTGTGTGTTCAGCATGTAGTACAACAGCACATCCCGGGAATCTGAGCTCTGACATCAGAGATCCACCACCGTGCATCTTTTTCATGATGGCAATATTTAGGTAATAAAAGATGAATCACAGCTATAACTTAAAATAAAGCAGTTGTTTCCTCTGCAACTGTTTATAATAGGAATAAATGCATTATGTCAAGATTCCTTACATTGTTTTTACCACAGTATCAAAATGAGCACAATTTTTACAGAATTATGCCTCACCGTCACATTCATGATTGCATTTATTGGTGAACAGTGATATCAGCCTAACGCCATTGTGTTATTCGGTGTAGGTGAGCTTAATGGTCTGATGATATTGTGTAACTCAAACAAATAACTCCAAACTTGTATTCTCTTTCACCCATGTTTTTTCATGGTTAGTACCATGGAAAAGTCAAGGAGTAAAAGCAATATTAACATGTAAGTTATTCTATCAGGAAGCATGTGAGAAATGGCACAATTCTCACTTTTCCACATGGACAGATGACCTGTTGTGCCAAGGGTATCAGAGTTTCCTCCTGTAAGGGTGAGAAGGATGTGAACCTTCAGTGTTTTCATGGCATGTGCACCCACAATAACCTGCCCAAGTCCATACATCTGTACAATTGTTTTCTCTGTTCTTAACAGAAAACAAGTCCTTACAGGAGAGATCATTAGTTGACATATCCTTGCAAAAAAAACAGATCCACTCCACCCGATTTCCATCCTCCAGCATAGAGGAGTTAGGAGAAGCATCTTTAAGCATCATAACGTGTAATTTTCTTCTTGTTGGCGCGAGAATCTGTCTAGGACTCGATGCTTCAGGCTCCTTTCCCCACCAGTCATGCTGAGGGAGTCAGGGTCTGACTGCAGTGCCATATGGTTGTTGTTCAACATGTGGAACATGTGGAACCACTTTAATCATACAGGAGGGTTCCCAGGCTGCTCCTGGGTCTTACGATAAGTTCTACATTCTCCTTTCATCCAAGCCATCCCCCCTTTCCACACCACACAGTGTGGAGACCTCATCTGCCACCGCCATCAAGGCACTAGTTGTGACTGATGGTTCCTGGACCGCTGAGTGCTTTTCTGTGAAAACTTTTGTACCGCAGTTTCCTCTAGTGGCATTTTGTCATTGCAAGTAAACGTTGCGGCAGTTGTGCCTTTCCAACCTCCCAAACATGCAATCCGGCCCTGTGGGCTCTTAAAGAAAGAACTGATGTTTCAAACCATCAGTTATCTTTTTGCATGTTTCATTCCTGATGTTCTTTTCATACTATTATATTTGAATCAATGTTTATGGTTCTGTCCATTAATTTATAAAGCTGCACATTGTGGAAAAAAGGTGCAAAGTATAGTAAAGCAACATAACTAAGAGTTAAAAAAATAACATTTCCAACCAAACATTGCCTCCAGCCAGTTCATAAACATTAGTTAAGTATTTTATTTTATCTTGATTGGACTGAATAACAAAGATCAGATTATCCATCTTGCAGCAGAATGATGTAAACACTTCAACACCTGGTTGTATTTATGATCTTTTTGCATGATTTTCTGAAAGATGAAAAAAATGCAGTCTCACTTTGCATATTCGGTATCATATTTTAAGGATAGGGTTCTCAGGGATAAGGGGGGGGGGTTGGCATAGAGATAAACAAAAACGCAGTGTCATAGTTTTGGGTAGAAGGTCTAAGTTGAGCCAAATTTTTGTGGAAAGAGGATGGAGATGTTTGTTAAACAACAAGCCACTGTTTGCATTTTTTACAAAAGATTTAGTGGTCCTGCCATCAGAATTTAATTTATAATAAACAAGAGAGTCAGCTTATGTCAGTTATGAGCACTTTTGTTGTTGTTGTTGTTGTTGCTGTTGTGGTATTAATCCTAAAGGAGATTCTTGCTTGTTATCCAACATGGTGCACAAAAAAGCAAAACCTCTTTGGCCCAGAAGTAGCAAAGTTGCATGACTTTTGCCTTGGATTTGCTTTGACCGGGAAGTCATATCATTCGTCTTCTGCATTCTACGTCAACAAATATAGCTTCGGAGGTTAATTACCCATTTAGTCATGAATTAAAAATTTTGCTTTTCTTCAGAAACAAGGAGTCCATGTGGTGATTTTACAATATGCAGGACAAGACTTGTAAAAAAGCAGCACATCTTTGCAGCAGCTTGGGTTAGCATAGCTTGCGAAGTGAGGAAGTTTATAGTTAAATAAATATGGATCATACAGCAGCAGCCTACCGGACATCGAGGACAGCTGATTTGGCCATAAGAGGCAGTTGTTGCTGGTTAAAGCAAAAATGCTAAACAGAACACACAAACATTGCCTTGAGGTGAACAAATCACCAACTCGTAAACTTTATTCAAGTCACTATCAGGGGCATTAAAGCACCCATACACCACTGAGATATAAAATCTGCTTACTGTAGAATTTTACAGTAGTTTATACAAAAATTCTATGAAATTGATCCAAATGATATGCATTTTGGCATGCAGACAAATGTGTTCCACTGTTTTTTTCTTATTTTTACAAAATTATTACACCAGCATGATGTTTTCTTCAAACTGTGATAAAATGTTTAAAATCTTTAAATGGCCTAACTGACTATATCAGCATAATAATTTAGTGCCACTTTTGTTACAATATACAATAAAGCAGAGTTATATGGCATAGTTGCCTTAGTTTGTACTTTTTATATGCTTTTATAGTTTTTTAATATCTAGTTTATACTATAACTTACATTTGTTATAGGTATATTAATGTTCAAAACTCAGAGAAACTTTTGTCACACTGTATATGATTTGCTCTAAAAGGAACAGCTGAATTATATCATTCATAAGATGTGCACTGTGTTGCCCTTTTTTCACCTTTCAGACCGGTGCTGTACGAATGTTGCCCGGGATACATGAGGCTGGATGGGTTACCCGGATGCCCTGCAGGTTGGAGTGACTGTTTCTTTGTCCTTCTTCCCTTCAGTTTGAGCACCTCTCAGTCTTCAGTCTTTTATTGTACTTAGAAAATTTTACCTAGTAATTACAATTTTGCATGAAAATGCAATATTTAGCAGCAACACACACACCAGTCATAATGACAAATTGCATATATACATTTACAATAGTAATGTTATATATGTACTGTGCTGCACACAGTTTGTGAGAGGGCCATGGCTCTTTGTGTGTGAGAAAGTGCCTCTGTATGTGTGTGTGTGTGTGTGTGTGTGTGTGTGTGTGTGTGTGTGTGTGTGTGAGGTGAGAAAATTCATCAGCACCTTTACATACGTTCTGGCTATGACATCACTAGTCCCTTTTCTCAAATGCTTGTCAAAGACCAAAATTTACATTTTTAAAAGAGGCAATAGTGTTTTTGGAGGTTAATGACTTTTGCAAAAACCTTGTTAAAGTGAGAAGTACCTGTGTACCAAATTTCAAGTTTGTTTTTCGAAAAACAAAGCGGTACATAAAGAACAAACAAAAAAACAGACTGAGCTTTATAAATATAGAGATATGGTGATATAATCATACCAAAGTGAGTTAAAATTAAGCTCATGTATGTATTAGTCTTCTTGGGTGCTGCATGCTTTAGCTTTGATCAACATGTATTCACTCATTTTTTTTCAGTGGCCCCCATTGACCATGTATATGGCACACTGGGTCTCGTCGGTGCCACCACCACTCAAAAATATTCTGACACCTCAAAGCTCAGGGAGGAGATTGAGGGGTCTGGCTCCTACACCATGTTTGCCCCCAGCAATGATGCTTGGGATCTCTTAGAACCAGTAAGTCAGTTATAGATGTTAAGACAAGTGGAAACTTAATAAGCCTTTATGTCATGAATCTCCTATTCGCTGTTAGGTTTCTGCCCATCCCTCAGAGGGTAGCACCTCCAGTACTCCATTCCTTGTTTGACAAAATCCAAATGTTTTTGTTCTTTGCTTCATCAATAGACAGAAAGGAGCTCCTTGGTGAATAACGTGAATCTTGAACTCTTCAATGCTCTCCATTACCATATGGCTAACGGACGACTGCTGACCAAAGACTTGAAGAATGGCATAGTGATCCCTTCCATGTACCTCAACCTTGAGCTTTACATCAATCACTACCCCAATGGGGTACGGCATTTTTACAGCTTAATATTATGAAATCAAGTAGCGAATCTTATTTTGTCCTCACATTCAAAAAGATGATATACTGCTGAACATATAAATGCAGTCCAATAACCCTTCAGGTGGTGACGGTGAATTGTGCCAGGATCATCCATGCCAATCAAGTGGCTACCAATGGAGTGGTGCACGTCGTTGACCGCGTCATCAGAGCTGTGGGTAATACCATGGAAGATGTTGTTGAAAATGCCTCAGAGCTTACCTCCTTCAGCGTAAGTATCAACACTGTGGACTAGGGGATCATATCCTGTTGTTATAGTTCTAATACTCCAAAAAGTATAACTGGTCTTATGAGAATTAAGATGTTCATTCGAATCATCCATATACAAAGTTCTGTTATTAAGCTTTAAGGAATGATAGAGATGTGTTTCTGTGATGGACTGGCACCAGAAGTGAGTTGTTTCACAGCCTAGCATCCTATGATTTCACCGTCATTTGTTACTGATAGTGGATGGATGGCTGGGTGGATGTTTAATATTAAGTTTTATACGTTTTTGAGACATTTAGATATAGGGTGATGCCTTAACTGACCCACATTTGATCAATTTTTTAAAAATAAAATATACTAAGGGCAATGAAATTACGAGTGATAATATGGCTGTCTGTTGATATGAAGTCTCTAGTTGCGGATGCTGGCCTGCTGGAAACATTGAGTCAGCGGGGACACTTCACCTTGTTTGCACCCACCAACCGTGCTTTTGAAAAGCTGGACAATAATTTCCTGAGGAGACTCAAAGAGAACAGAAAAGCCCTCACAGGTACACTTTTGAACAATGGTGGAAGCACTGGTTTCCAGTCTCCAGTGAAGAGTGCACTTTTTGTGCAATATTGCAAACATCATCTTTGTGTCTGTGTTTGTGTGCACGTGTGTTTGGGTTTATTTGCTTGTATTCAGAACTATCTGCAATCCCAGCTCTTTTTAAATGAAACTAGTCTGTCATTCCATACAAATCCTTCTTTAAATGAAAAATCCTCTTTGGAATTCTCAGAAAATGAGCAAATAATAGAACAACCATGGTCAGAAGACCAGGATTTGTATAATGCAGAGGACCGAGTTAATAATAAAGCATGAAACAGCTCTTAGCATTTTCCCTTTTGATTGTTGTGGCAGGTTTGTAGATGCTGACCGTTAGACAGATAGGACCGTAACCAGATACAGGGAGATTTAGAGTGCTAGGAATGTCCTAAATACAGAAATACGGAAATGTTAGATAAAGCAATTAACCAGTTTTATCTGGAGTCTAACAAAGTCATATATGCTTGTAAGTGTTTGTATATTTGACCAAAAACTCCCAGTATGTTTGTCTTGAGTTTAATACCAGTTTTATTCACTACTAAATATATTTAGTGTTTGTACTGTATATGGGACTTTCATCTATGCATAGTACATAGTGCAGCACCAAATCTTCAAGTGTCTTTTAACATCATGTAGACTTAGACTGTGTGTGTATGAATAACCACCCTCCAACGGACTGGTATCGTATCTAGAAAGCAGTTTAGTAGTCTAGGGATGAACTGCTGTGACCCTGACGAGAATGAAGCAGTTAATGGTAATGGATATATGGATGCTTTTATGGGAAACTTCATATTCTGAACATTTACTAGAACAATTTAACTAACTTGTTTAAATAGATTTTAACTTTCAGGTTTCAAATACAATTTCACTTTACCTGCTACTACTGGCTTTATACCTCAGAAATCATACTCTGGTTCATGCACGGAGCGTGTCAGATGGTTGTGGCTATATTCTATTTACAACTGGACTTGAGCTATAGTTATATGCATGCTTTCTAATTACAATTACCATTAAATTAATAGGAGATTGGGGTTCTTCATGTCTCTGCAGCTCTCTTAAATTTCCACCTTCTAAACTCCATGTTGTGCTCTGAGGCCATTATGGCTGGTGCATCCTATGAGACCCTGGAGGGCCACAATATTGAAATAGGATGTGATGGCGAAAGCCTGACTATCAACGGTGTCAAGATGGTGCTAAAGAAGGACATTGTTGCTAACAACGGTGTTATCCACATGATTGATGAGGTGCTTATACCAGACTCAGGTGAGGACCCATCTCATGGTTTGAAACCCCCAGAACACCGCATGCCCCAATTTTAGTTCAGGATGTCTGCTCACTGTTTCCTTGTCTTGTCACCACATAATATGGATTTTGCTTCATAGTTCTCTCATTTTTAATGTTATTCCATTCTGCCTTATGAACAGATGATGTACTTAAATGTGTTTTAATTTGATGTTAACAGTCTGGACTAGTCAGTGATTAATGCTCTGCTGTTTTGCTATACTTAAAGCTAAACAGGTGATGGAGCTCATCGGACCCTCACAGAGCATGTTTGCTGACATGGTGTCTGAGCTTGGCTTGTCAGCTCAAATGAGATCCAATGTGGAATACACCCTACTTGCTCCATTCAATTCTGTCTTCACTGGTGAGTATTGATCCATCTATTTTTCCCCAAGGCACTGTATGAATGTCAATCCCTTTTATCAGGACATTTCAATATCTACAAATGGTTATGAGTTATCTCTTTGATTGTGTCATCAAACTAATGTTAGCAAGAGTCATATAAGGAAAACATTGTGTGATTTGGTACATTTTCAACCACTTCTATATTCCCAAGGTGTCGAGCTTTCACTAAAATATCCAAGCAAACCAAATGAAGTTATGTTAGGGAGAGTTTTAATAATGCTGGTAAGTAGGATATTCAAACAACACCTTTAATAGGCCCAGTCCTGGTGTTTTTCCAAATTGAGCTGCATTTTTGTTTTTCCTAGCTTTTCCCCATTGTGATTTTCCCCACTGCGTTTCCCCATTGTGCTTGTTCCCAGTGGAATGTCTGAAAGTTAGGCATCAAAAATCTAACATTATTCTGACTTGCATTGCTGAAGAAACCATTGTACTTAGGTCAGTTCATACTTGTAGGTGATAGCAATCAAAACTGATACTCAGTGAAAGTTCTCAGTATAATTATTTGTCTCTGCCTACAGACGAAGTGGTCTCCTTGGACCACGAGGACCTTAGAATCATCCTGGAGAACCACATCCTGAAGAAGAAGGCGATCCTGAGTGAGCTGTACAATGGGCAGAAACTGGAGACCATAGGAGGCAAAATTCTAAGGGTTTTTATCTACCGCACGGTGAGTCACTTAGTCTCTATGCCTCCTATATTTTTTCTTAGTTTATAACTAATGTGCTTTATCTGCTACATGCTATTTTTTAAAAACTATATGTAGTATTTAAAAGCTACTAAAAACAATCTCAGATTTTACCAAATTGTGTCAAGATGGCGAAGTCTGAATGTCACAAAATTAGTGAAACTGCCATTTGTTGCAGGCGGTTTGCATTGAGAATTCTTGCATGGTTAGAGGCAGCAAGGAGGGCTTCAATGGGGCCCTGCATCTCATTAGAACCTTCATCAAGCCCGGAGTGAAGAACATGTTGCAGGTCCTGAAGAGTTCTGGACGCTTCAAGTAAGCCTGCAACTGATCAGCTGATTCAGTTTCCGCTTGAGTTTTAGAATGAGATATCATAATGGAAAGGCCATAAGCTACTTTTTCGTATGATATCCAGGGTCTCCAGTAGAGATACTCACAAGCTACCAGTGCTGTAGCCACAATGAAGGTCATCAGGTATCTGTTGTTGCTTTCCACTGCAGGATATTCTTGTCCCTGATGGAGGCTGCCGGCCTGACTGACCTGCTGCGACAGGAGGGCAGCTACACTGTATTTGCCCCCTCAGACGAAGCGTTCTCAGGCTTGAGCCAGCAGGAAATTGCAGTGCTAAAGCGTAAGTTTTTTTTTAATTTTTTGACTTCCAGGTCCTAGTGGAATATCTAGCATTGAGAGGATTTTGGGTGAATTATGCTAATTGATTGTTAAAAGGGTTAAACAGATCTAAAAAGTTAATAACTTTTGTGCAGGTAACTGTTCTAGCTAAACGGTGATACTGGTAGATAGCCAGCATTAAATACCTTTATGTTACTTAATCAGGTTGTGGGCTGTGCATTTGGATGTCCTTTTGAATCTGAGTTGGGCTGTGAAACTTAGTTGGTTATGTGTTGATGTGGGTTTCTTTGTGATCTCATAGTTTTTTCACACCCCGGAAACATAAATTTCAGTTGAATTGGTGACTCTAAACTTAGTGTATGTGCATGTAAGTCAATATGTCCTACTGCTGCACACTTCTGAACTACTTTATTGTGAGATTGTGTGACCTCTGTGACATTGGGGTGACAAAGGCCATGTGCAGTCAAAATTGAGACATTGAGTAGAACTGGAGTACACTATTCAATGTGATCTACACTACTGCAGCAAAAGTCCTTGGGCTTCCAGCAATGACACTAGGAATGGTCTGGCAAGACTGATGAGAAGATCCAGAAGAGCTTCCTGAGGAAAGCTGGGTTCTTTCATTTGCTTTCACTAGTTATTGATGAAAATTGCAACAGATATTCTGGCTGACATGCAAGGCAGAAGAAAACCTAGGATATGCTGAAAACTGTGAAAAAAAAGAAATTCATCAAGGTAATCTATGGCTCAAAATTGTATTTGGAGAAGTTTCAAATCCTCTGAACAGTCAAAACACTGGCTAGAGCTCTTCTGGAGTGTCCTCAACCTACCAGCAATCAACAGACTTACCAAACTTAAAATCAATGTCAACCTGGATCTGTCATCAGCACTGGAGGAAACAGAAGGGGCTATCTATGTAGTATTTAAAAAAATCTCAAATGGGAAAGTTCCTAGTGTCAAGACTGTCCTCATCAAGGTCTACAAATACCACCAGTTTTCAACTGGTCAAGAAACTGAGCTGCTTGTTTCAAGAGATGTGGCGTCAGGGAAGAGTTTTGCAGGACTATCGTTTACTTGCACAAGTGCAAAGGAAACTAACGGATTTGCGACAACCATTCAAGAATTCATCAACATTCTCAACATTCATAGGAAAATCGTTACCTGCATTTTGCTGAATTACCTGAAACTACACTAGAAGCAAGGAATATTGCCAGAGAGGCAGTACAGATTCAGCAAACAATGTAAAAACCATGAACATGATCTTTTCCATCCAACAGCTGCAGTTGAAATGCCAAGGAATGCTTGTCAATCAAGTCTAGACTTTCTTAGTCTCCCTGACCAAAGCCTTTGATACAATGAACAGGAATAATGTATCCATCATAACAACAGCACTTGTATATAACATTATATATCATGTTAACATCTCAAGTAACACCTCCAACAGCAGAGACAAGTTTTCATCCTTGATGGAGTGATGCTTCAGTAGCATTATCAATGGAGGACTTGGACTGTAGGAACATGAGCTTTGCTTTTATGAGGCACGTCAAAGCACCAGCAGTAACAGAGTACAACAATACACCCACCCCAAGGCTCTTGAGCATGTAAACAATGAGGGTTCAGCAGTCCCCCTATAACTCCCCATAACAGTTAGACACATAATTATTCGCACACATGCAGTTGTGCATTATGGGAGAGTCACAGCTCCCATCACTGCTGCTACATACTGTTCTGCTTGGCAAATGACTGTATGCAGTGTAGTGTACTGTAAGTTTCCTTCAACAAAAGTGTCAGCTAAATACTAGCTAACATTCATTGTATGTTGCTTTGGAATAAAGCATCTGCTAAAAGAATACATTTAAATATAACCATTAAGAGGATACTAATTCAGAACTTTCCAGTCATACTCGGCACGTTGACTGTTTACACATTCTTTTATTTATAACCACTTATCCGATGACGGGTCTCAGCGGAAGGACAGGATTTTGTTTGTTAAAAGTATATTTCATGAGGCAGGGTACACTTTGAAGAACCACTGTACTGTATTAGCTGTGAGCACGGCTTGTAGTTAGGCTTTTTATATTTTATTATTTTAACGCATTTTCTCTTTGCACATCAAACATTACAGTTGAAGTCGCAATGAGAGTTACATATTAGAAATGTTTTACAAGAAGGTAAAGACCCACAAAGATATGAGGTTTCAAAACCATCAAAAAGGATATATAACATTCACTTTGAGGAGATGTGGTCTGGTGATTTTTCCAGAATGTTATCGGTGTAATTCCACTATCTAAATCCAAAATCATCTTAATTTAGGTTTACAAATGTACTTCCCTTCGCGCCATATCAAGTTTAAGTGTCTGTATGTTACAAACTCCCTTTATTCTGCTGCATCAAATTGAAAGCTACATGATCCTGAAATTTAAAAGAAAGATGTTACTAATCACTTTAAATGTGACTCAAGTAATAGTTTTTAGTTTTGTTTTGCCACTGAGCTTCCATAAGTTTGAATACGGCTGTCTGCCGACTCTTGTCTTTGTGATCAGGAAATGTCGATGCCCTGAGGAACATCCTGCTGTACCACTTCAGCAATGGCATCATTATTGTCGGGGGACTGGAGCCCAAGGTCACCAACCTTCTCACGACTCTGCAAGGGACTAATCTCAGAGTGAAGCTTGTAAGTAGAAAATGCCTTTCTCAACTGAGAGCACTGTGTGGTACACATTGAAGCGAAAGGTTTTTTCGTAAAGTGAAAAGTTTCTTTTGCAGTTTACAGTGGAGGATTTTGTAATTTGCTTCCTTAAAATTTACATAATGATCCATCAATTCTCACAAGAACCCATTTCAAAAAAAGACACTTTGGTCAGAAGTTTGTTAATTTGCAACAGTGCCCCAGACCAGGTGGACAGTATGCCAGCTGGTAAGAAAGCCTTGTGTTTTTTGTTCAAATCATACTTTGCCAGCAGCTTAGGAGGGGGCAAGTAAGAATATTGAGAACCAACTTGTTAAATAGTGTTATTATTATTATTATTATTATTATTATTATTATTATTATTATTGACTGTTTACACATTCTTTTATTTATAACCACTTATCTGATGATGGGTCTCAATTATAATAAAATAAATTATAATAAAATAATTTTTTATTATTATTATTATTATTATTATTATTATTATTATTATTATTCTCACACATACACTAAGGGTCATTAAGCATTACCACTTCTTATCAGTTCTTTGGAAAATAAGACTTTGGATTGTGGGAGCAAACTGGAGCGCCTGTAGGAAACTCTTCTGAAAATGAGTAGAACATAAAAAAGAAAAGTTAGGTAAGTTATGAGAAGAAAAAAGATATCAGAATTAATGTGCAAATGTGTTATGCATGAACAGTTTTTAACATCTGGGCTTAAGCCTGAATTTAAGAGCAGTTCTGATATCCAAAAGTTTGGGTTTATCTAGATTTTCGCTTTCTATAAAATATACGGCAAGAAGTTTGCATGTTTAAAAAAACGATCAAAAAATCTTTTGTGACTCGGGAACACATTACTTGCATTTCCCATTCAAACTGAAAGTGATGAAGAATAATGAAACACATGTCTGTTTGTTCTTTATACACAGTTTTGTTTTTCAAACCACCGACTTGATATTCGGCGCACAGGTACTTCTCAAACTAAATGAGTTTTTTGCATAGTTGATCTCATTAGACTCCAAAAAAGCTACGATTTTGAAAATGTTGGGTTTGGTCTCTGACAATGCTTGGAAAAGCAGAAGTACTAGCGTCACACACAGCACACAGTAAAGTCACAAGCAGACCATACATATGTGACACTGACAGATTTTCTCACTCCGCCAACACACGTAAAACGTACACACACAAGCTGATGTACTTTCCCATTAAAATGCACACATATGGGAAAGTAATAAAATATTATATTTTTAATATCTGGATACAAGATACACTCTACACCAGTGGTTCTCAAACTTTTTTGTGCTGCAGAACAGAGGATGTGTTTACATTTTCTCACAAACTAGTTAAGTCTGTTATTACCTGGTAGGTTCAATACAGTACATATAAGGTTTGCCACACAACCAATACACTATATGATGTATAACACCTTGTGAACAACTGTTACTTAGATTTTTTAAATGTTTATCTCACAAATTTACACAATGTATAGCTCTGATGGCTTCATTGCCGTATTGGACAGTGTTTCTGCACACAACCAGCACAGTAGATGTGGTGCTTGAGAATCAGCCACTGGAACAATTGTATACTTTACATATGATTGATGGTACTTGGTTTGCTTCTCTAATGTCCTCACATCCTAGGTTGCCTTCATTTTTTCTTGCAGGAGTTGGATGTATTAGAGTGGTTTGAGTATTTGGATGGATGTTTGGGTACTGTCCATTAGAGGGTTGGAGTCCGCTTGAGGCCTCGCCGCTGCCATCGGGAGAGATAGTTGAGTCCCCCTATTTTGACTGCAGTAATAAGATAGAGGCGAAGGTGGTGTGGCAGTGAGTTTAGGAAAACACTTCCCACAGGATAGAAGTAGCAGGGTGTGCTTATGTCCATAAGCACATAACCGATAGCTTGCCAATGTTTAAACTCGGCCAGAGTTTTGGTCTAATACATCCCTCCTGAATTTTTACAAAATATTGTTTTAGTTGAGCAGCCTGCAAAAAATGGTCCAACATTTGCTGAAGATCACCCATCTTCTGTGTATGTACTGTGCACAATACAAAACAAAGCTAGTTACTACCAGCTTATATTGCGCACATTTTGCATCTATGAATCAGAACTAATGAAACTAACCCAATGAATGCAAAACTCCAACAATCATATAGTAGCACTGAGCAGAAAATAGGAATAATTTCTTTATTTTATTAATAAAAATGTTAACATTCTATAAATCAAGTAAATAAATAGCATATTTTTTTCTTTTCTACCCACAGAAATAATTAGGCTACTTATGTACATATATATTTATTTATATGGGTGGTCTTACCTGCCCCAGCAACAATCATGACCTGGTTCCTGAGAACCTCTGTTCTGCACACACACACACACACACACACACACACACACACAAAACCACAAATGTACAAAAATATTCAAATTGAATTTAAGCTTATATCTCCTTTCAACATGATCCATCCTGGATATTATACATATATTTTGAAATTTACCATTTCACATCCACTTTATAGTATTTCCTTTAAGGTGTTTCACTTTTTCAGTGGGCTATTCAAGACGCAGCACAACTAGGGTTGCACAAAGTAGTAATGAGGTTTTGCTGAAGTTTCCATGGTGAATGTTTTGAAAATGAAGATGAGTTGAACTTTTAGTACCTTCATAAATTGGCAAACTATAGGGAAACACCTGGAATCTTATATTATGGCTGAGCCTCCCCAGTCTGCTGTAATTTACCTCCTTTCCCCCCACTTTCAAGATGCAGCTGCAGAGACTGCAGGATGTAAAATATGTAGCTGGCTCCGCAAACGTCCTTATACGTGAAGCAAACAACATACCCGAAGACGGCAATGGTTTTCACAGCAGTCATAAGTAGACAGGCTCTCTTTGCTGTCATTTGCACTTAGGAACAACACAATGGGAAAACAGTGATTCTCCAGGGTGTGTATCAGTGTCAAATATCCAGCTAAAAAAGATGATACAAGTATTGGGCATTTACTGTATGAAGTTATTCATTTAAGTCTATTTAGTTTTTGTTCTCTTACATTCCAGGTGAACAACAGCATTGAAGTGAACTCCGTAAACATCTCTGAAACAGACGTGATGGCAACAAATGGAGTAGTTCATTCCATCAAAACCCTTCTTTATCCTGCAGGTGAGTCTAACAGTTGCTATCCTCATGACTCTCAGAAGTCGGGGTAAGGGATCAAGCAGTGAATCGCTGCCAGCTGTTCACACTGCAGATCAGGCTGGATTCAGAGCTCGTAGGGGTGAGATGGGAACCTCTAAGCAGATCATTCAGTAGTGAAGTAAGAGCTAGTAACCATGCTGCTTGCTGTGTGCCAGTTGCTCACTCTCCAAGTTTTACTGCTCACATGCTTACTGTTTACATCTTATTGAGCAGATCTGCCAGGGGGAAACCAGGAGCTGCTGACTCTTCTGCAGAGAATAATAAAGTACATTGAGCTGAAGGTACAGTAATTGGACAAGCCAGAGCAGGAGCTGTGCCAGATACACACCACCCACCTTCCCCTCTCAGGTTGCCACAATTTATAAGTCAAAAAATAATGTACCTTGAAGGAAGCAATTTAATAATGTGTATACCAGTCAAATGGTGACACATTAAAACACTGCAATGTGTAAATATTTAATTTGGACTCTTTTCAGCCTTTATTGTGTGGTTGATACTGGTTCTAAGTACTCTACTACATGGCTAAAAAATACTCTTTTGGTGGCTAGTTAGCTTCAAGGTGAAGTAGGATGGCAAAGTAATAAGTATGAATGGTATCCGGTATTTCATTGGCTATATTATTACAGTAGTATGAGGACATTTTTCAGGCATATACATCCATCTGATGCTTTCCTACTTTTTCCAGTATGTCCCTGGATATCGATACAAGGAGGTTCCCCTAACCTTCTTAAGTAAGTTCATTACTGGTTTGATTCCTACCTAAACAGTTTTATGTATATATCACACAAACATACTGTATAATCCTGTCCTTCCAAGTTGTGACTGACCTTTTGGCTGACTAATTTCAACATTTTTTTTCCACTACAGAACGAACTGTCACGCGCATCCCAGGTAACGTAAATCTTTAAAAATGGCAGTGGAGGAATTTTATGTTCTGTAGATTTTTCCAGATGGTTGCATAAATTAGCAGTTATGGGTAATTTATAAAGAGCCCTGTTATTTTCTTTCCAATTTTTGTTATCAGTCAGACCTTACACACTTCCCGTCAGCTTCACACACAGGTGTAACTGTAGCAAGAAAGAACTCGCTTCTCTTCTTTCACAGTTATATAAAATGATATGTTTCTGCCAAAACAGGTTCTGCTTGAGGAGTCAAAGCAATCTTTTAGATTTACAGATCAGTTGTCTTTAGTAGTTAGGTGTTGTGTAACATTATTTTTAGTCTTGGTGGAACAAAAACATTTGTCTTGTTTCCACAAGCCTTCCCGGTATTTATTGTGTCTTGAAGCTACAATAGACTCCTTCAAGCATCACTCTTGGTTTAGTGAACAATAATTCCCAGTGTTACAATATGAAAAGTAGCTTAAAATTACCTTTGACTGACACCAGTCAACATTTTAATTTTAAATTTATTAGCCGTTATTAATTTAGAACAACATGTGCAATGTTCATCAGCAGCTGACCACTTCCATTATGCTTTATTACCTTTACAACCAATGAAAGCTTAAAAATAAACAGTAGATATAGCTGGATTTGTTGGTTTTGTCAAAAAAACTCCTTAATAAAGCAATTTTAGTTGTAAAGTACACCTATCCCTTGATGTACACTGCTAATCTATTCCAGAAAACCAGACTTAAACCAGAAAAACAGAGAGGCTATTTTCTACTATTTAAAATGGCAAAAATTATAATCTGTTTCAACTTCATTAAAAAACCAATTTCCCCAAATATCAAAAACTAAAACACTATAATGTCTATATTAGCTAATAAACCATCACTCACTCATTCTGTCTCCGCTTTTTGGAGGGCAATGGACATTTAGCAATGACATTTGTAAGAAAAAAGTATGGGCAGTCAATTAATTTAAACAATTCAATTCACTGTAATGCTTGCATGTTTGTATCCAGCACATGTATTGCGTGATATCAACACAGGGACAGTCGAGTTAAACTTAAATATACCTTATACTGTATATTGATTTAAAAATATACAGTACCAAGAGTCAGTTTCATCTGAAAAAATATATATAGTTTTAGTTTTTATTTTTGCACAAAAAAACTTTCTTTTCAAGATGAGGCTGGTACCTGCTAAGATAAAAAGCGCTGGAGAGCTCTGAATTAAAACCTATTTTCTGGTATATAAAAAAAGAACCATTCTATTGAGAGGACATAAATAGTGAGGGTTAGACGTAAGACAATAACATATTTCAAATTTATTGTAAAAAAATTAAAACTAAATAAATCAATTATATTGTATATATTATATATATTATATCTTTGAAAATCTGTAAATTAAATATGCATAACATGCGGATCCAGCTTACTTTTTTGACCTCAAAATTAGCACGTGATGCATGTGTTTGTTATCATCTTCTCTAAGAGTAGGTTTAATTTTTACAAAACTAAATATATAAAAGTATATAATTGTGTCATATTCTGCATATTCTACTGATTTTAGCTCTTAATCTTTACATACAATTGTAAGATGCAAAGAAAAATTGAACTGTATATACTGTATATAAACAATTCTCCTTCAACATTTGTGTGTGAGATTGTGTGATGGAGAAGCCCATCACACGCCCCCATTTTTTACTTTCAAGTGTGGGATATAATAGGGCAATTTTCTTGAAGAATAAGTGATAAAGCGATGGAAATTCCACAGTTTTTATCACTTTATATGTCTAGATAAGCGGCGCGGGCATCGGGCCACCACTGGGGACGGGTCTTCCCGTCCCCTTTCAGGTACCCCACAAACAACCAGCTAACCCCACCTCATCGGGTCCACGACAACGGGCAGTCATGCTCACTGCTTTGGCTCACCAGCAATCCATAGCGTTTTATTTATGGCCTTCACCATGGGCGCTTACCCTGGTAACTGCAGTTACCTGCCCTATAGTTTCTTTTAGTGGTGCTTAGCAGTCAAATTCCCATTGCTGACTGGCAGCCCAATGTTGTCATAAGTTAAAGTGAATTCAAGAAATTCTTCATTTAAACAGGCTCATTTTGGTAGTCTGTACTGTATTTTAGCTGTGGTGCATTAAAATGTATTTAATAATGCAGAGCTAAACACTCCTGTCCAGAACAGACTTAATATAATTAGAAAACAAATTTTGAAGAATGTACAATGATGACATAAAATTGTGACCAAAAAAAAGTCATAAATGTACATAATGTCTGCTTAATAATTTTAGTATAGCTGAAAGCTTCCGTTAACATCTGCTCCATTGCCTCACAGCGCAGTGTCACCCTTTGGCTCCGTCTTTCCACAGTCACACCCTGCCTCACTTTCAGCTGCGCTTCCACGCATCCTGAAATGGCACAGCTAGTGGAGCATAGGTCATGCTGAGAAGGAGCTTCACCACAGCAGTGCAGGCCAAAGAACCACATCTGCATGCGCATGTCTCACTGCCTCTGCCACACATTGAGCAGCATGGCAGCTGTTACTGTACAGCCAGCAACAGTCGTGAAATAGCTAGTCAGATCAAAGAACATGATCAAAAAGTCTGATACTGGAAACATTTTGCTTCTGAACAATGAAAAAATTTTAATCAAAGCCAAATGCATTGGTAAAAACGATAAATGAAAGGAGAAAATATTTTTATCTCCAGATATAAGACCTGGAAAAATTTGTGATATTCTTTAAATCAGTTAATTTAACTCACAGGCACTGTTCCATAATGTCACAGGGGTTTTACAAAGTTCTTATATTTATTCAAAGAATTTTTTTAAATATTGGGGTGACATCTAACTTGTGCCGAGTAGATTTAGTTTATCGGTAAATGTAAAACAAAATCAACAACGCATTTGGCACTATTCAGGAATAGGAGGGTCACTGTGATTAAGCGTTACAATAATTTTGCTTGAGGTACTGACTGGCTGTATAGTAATGGTGGTTTTAATGTTTATTTCTTGAGTCTCACACTACTAATTTTTCTTATACCTTTGCAGGCTCTGAAAGTAAGGTTGTTAAGGTCACCAGAGTTCTCGAAAAAGAACCCATTGTCTCAACAGTTACAAGAGTCATCCATGGTACAACGTGACACCTGCGTGTTGGTTTTGGAATATTTCTATACATAGACATGTTTGCTTTGATTTATCCTGGAAATTCAATTCAGATTTATTGAGCACTCATCTCACACAATGACACAGAACACTGAACAAAGAACCACTGATTGACAATAGTTAAATGTAAGGGTAAGAAAATAAAACGTTTCCGACCATAGAGAGGGAGAAAAAAATTCTCTAGAGGTCCAAGTGCCAGTGACCGCACGCCCCTTGTGGGCAATTTCCGCATTTATACATGTATTTACGCATTTATGGAATGCATTCTGAGTAGTCAGTTAAAAAAAGCAGCCTGATCCTTAAATACACACACACATACACACACACACACACATTTTGCAAACAGCAGATTAACAATTTTGAATTCTTGGACGCATATCTGCCCTCACTCACATTGGAACCCTTGCTCTGTCACTTGTTCGACATGCATAATTCATATCATGAATCATGATCCTATAATCTAGCCATGGTTTTTTAATTATCTTTCTTCTCTCAAACCTTGACCCTGTGAACACAGACAAGATATTTTTCTCGTTCATTAAAGGGTCTCCCCAGAGGACAAGGCTGGCCCAGTCTCACCAGGGGAGAAGGCAGTGAGCATGACTCACACAGCATCATCTTACATCAGACGGAACTAGAAATGGTGGTAGAAAAGCAAAGGCACCAAACAGGCTCTGACCTGGTTAATTCTTCAAGACTGAATGTGTTTTTCAACTGAGAAAATAATTTTAAAATTCACCGATTTAATGGAACAAATTTCCTAAATACTCCCAGGTTGCTTGGTCATAAAAATATTTGGCATATGATGCCACAAAACTATGATGTTGTCTCAGAATTTACAAAATACATGAAGATGTATAATTTGTTTTAAAAAAGGGTCTTTTTTTTAAAAATAAAAATAAAAAACTTTTTTATACCAAATATTAAATGCAGGTAGTTTCAGCACAATTGTTTGGACATTAATGTTTTTATAAATATTAATTTTTCAGTGGCTGTGCTACTTTATACAACCGTGTGGTGTAACTTCAGTAAAGGTAAACAAAATTGGACTAATTTTATTCATTCTGCAATACACTGCATTATTGCCATGTTTCAGTTTTATATTGCGTCACAAAATGTTTCAAAAAAGGTCAAGAAAAATGCCACTTGTTTTGACATTCAAAATAAACTAAAAGAAATCTTTTAAAACTTAACTTTTTATGGACTGGTTTTAAACCCAACATTTTGTAAATCAAGGTATACCTTCACTAGACATGTGAAGCGGACCTGGGAACAAAAAGAAAATTTAAAAGCTAACCAGGTCTTGTGCCTTTTACAGGAATGAAAAAAATCGAATCAATGGAATGATGGTGTTTAATAGGACCATTTACCTCTACATTTGAGATTTTGGGGTGCTTGCATTCAGAACTCAGAATGCCTTTTTTTGATTTAAATAAAAAATACTTTCCAGCAATTAGGTTTCTCTGTACAGTATATGATTTGTCTTGACTGAGTTTTTACTCTAGTTTTGCACTTTTTCACAGCATTGTTCTCCTTCATATTTACACTTATATGTTACATTTGGATCCAGAATGGACAATACAGATACTAAAGTTCTCTTGTTGGGTTATGCTTTGTGATAACAGTATTGCTTTGCAAATTATTACTGTTTTCATTAAGCTGTGGCTTTGGAAGCTAGTGGTTGGGTTTTAATTTTGTCATAGCTCTAAAGCTGTTCATACAAATGTTCGAGTCATTTCAATAAATAAATCATTTCTGAAAAACTGAACATGAACTCTCAATTTGTCATCTACATGTTACATAGTAGTACCACCTGAATGAATTTAACACAAGCCCTTTGTATCCTTACTTCTAACCAACAGGATTCAGAAAACTACAGTTTAGAGGTTTTCAGCTTCAATTCTGTGTTGAACTTTATTTCTCCAATGCAGTTCATACTCACTGAAAATGTCACCTGAAGAAACCTTTATATCTGGAGATATTGGGTCCACACAGGAGGCTGTCTTGTTCAGCCAGTGAACAGACTGGCAAAACAGGTGGTTTTATTTGTTTTATCAACAATTGCCAATGGAAAATTAATAATCTACTCAGTTAATGAAAAATGGGAAACAGATGGCATGTTGGCTCAGATTTAAGAAAACAATACAAACTGCTACTGGGCCAGAATTCAATGGGACAAGAGAACACAGACTGAGGAATTTTGTTTTGGAGCTTGTAGGTTGGGGAAGTTGTCGGGGTAAGTTGTAAATTGTAATCCCTTGATATCCAAATCTAATTTATTGCTGAAAAGAGGTCAGATATTGAAATTTTAGATACTGAATGCCAATTTCCCATTATTTTAAATGGAAAAAAATGCACTCAGAAGAAACGAAAAACACCTTTTCAAATCAAATCGCATTCTATCAAAAACAGTTTTGTGCAAGAGAACACCTTTTCTATCAAGCCATGATTTCAGCAAGATAAACACTGTAAACACCAGTTACCCACATAAGAAAACTTGATGTTTATAATTTGCATGTTAACAACACATCATATACTATGTACAGTGCAGGATGTTTTGCATGTCAGTGCCACCACCCTCATTTATATGAACAGGTGAATTTAAAAATTAAATTCAGCTTAAAAAATTGCTGATAGTTTAAACAAACAAGGTTTACCATTTTTTTGTGGAATTCATCAAATGAAGTGAAGAAGAGAGAGAGGGTTCTAATGTTTACTGTGTAGCCTGATCTGTATCTGGGTAAATTTTGCAGTTTAAATCAGAGTAAATGCAGTGATTCTGGGCAAAGAGTGAGTATGGGCCTAAAAAACTAGTGGAAACAGCTGATAAGATTCCAGCACATGCAACGCATTTTGGAAAAATTTGTAATAGTATATTACACTGGTGCTTGGAAGTTTGTAAACCCTTCAGAACTGTTTATATTTCTGCATAAATTTGACCTAAAATTGCATCAGATTTTCACATAAGTCCTAAAAGTAGACAGAGAACCAAATCAAACAAACGAGTCAAAAAAATTAGACATGGACATTTATTTATTGAGGAAAGTGATCCAATAACATATCTGTGACTGGCAAAAGTATGTGAACCTTTGTTTTCAGTATCTGGTGTGACCCCCTTGTGCAGCAATAACTGCAACTAAATGTTTCCTGTAATTGTTGTCCTGCACATCAGCTTGGAGGAATTTTAGACTATTTCTCCTTACAAAACAGCTTCAACTCTGTTATGTTGGTGGGTTTCCTCCCATGAGCTGCTCGCTTCAGGTCCTTCCGCAACATTTCTATTGGATTAAGGTCAGGACTTTGACTTGGCCATTCCAAAACCTTAACTTTGTTGTTCTTTAACCATTTTTTGGTAGAATGACTTGTGTGCTTAGGTTGCTGCATGACCCACGTTCTCATGAGATTCAGCTCACGGACAGATGTCCTGACATTTTCCTTTAGGATTTGCTGGTATAATTCAGAATTCATTGTTCCATCGATGATGGCAAGCCCTCCTGGCCCAGATGCAGCAAAACAGGCCCAAACCATGATACTACCACCACTGTATTTCACAGATGGTATGAGGTTTTTATGCAGTGTTTTCCTTTCTCCAAACAGAACGCTTTTCATTTAGACCAAAAAGCTCTATTTTGGTCTCATCCATCCACAAAACATTGTTCCAGTAGCCTTCAGGCTTGTCCAGGTGATCTTTAGCAAACTGCAGATGAGCAGCACTGTTCTTTTTGGAGAGCAGCGGCTTTCTCCTTGCAATCCTGCCATGCACACAATTGTTGTTCAGTGTCCTCCTGATGGTGGACTCACGAACATTGACATTAGCTAACGTGAGAAAGGCCTTTAGTTGAGTAGAGGTTACCTTGGGTTCCTTTGTGACCTCACGGACTATTATACACCTTGCTTTTGGCGTGATCTTTATTGGTCGACCACTCCTGGGGAGGGTAATAATGGTCTTGAATTTCCTCCATTTGAACACAATCTGTCTGACTGTGGATTGGTGGAGTCCAAAATCTTTAGAGAGGGATTTGTAACCCTTTCCAGCCTGATGTGCATCAACAACTCTTTTTCTGAGGTCCTCAGAAATCTCCTTTGTTCGTGCCATGATACACTTCCACAATCATGTGGAAAAAGCTGTTCTGTAAGGAGGAATGGTCTAAAATTCCTCCAAGCTGATGTGCAGGACTAATCAACAATTACCGGAAATTACCAGTCACAGATATGTGTTATTGGATCATTTTCCTCAATAAATAAATGCCCATGTCTAATTTTTTGACTCATTTGNTACCAGTCACAGATATGTGTTATTGGATCATTTTCCTCAATAAATAAATGCCCATGTCTAATTTTTTGACTCATTTGTTTGATTTAGTTCTCTTTATCTATTTTTAGGACTTGTGTGAAAATCTGATGTAGTTGTAGGTCAAATTTATGCAGAAATATAGAAAGTTTTGAGGGTTTACAAACTTTCAAGCACCACTGTATAGAGTTTATTACAATACATACAATTTTTTTTATTACAGTACACTGTATACTACTTTTATTTCTTTATTTTGAATTTTATTCACTTTCTGTATTTCTAAAAAATTTTGGAATAAGTGTCATACAAAAATACATCATAGCAAAGTTTCCATTTGGATACTGATATTTAGGTATGCATTTTCAAGAGCTGTGTTACGTGTCTGTGTTGCTCCTGCTGTTTGGCGGTTTTTCTGTTTTTCCCCTGTCTCTTCTGTTCTGTGTCACAGGTGGTTTGCTCC
>UFQX01000046.1:2500-74972 GCA_900497675.1 Arapaima gigas
TACAACGTATATGGGATCGAAAGTGTAAAAATTTAGGGGGTAGGAACAAGGTCTTCATAAATTACAAGTGCACGCTCCTGCTTCATTGTTGCATTCTTAAAGTTATTGAAGAAGTTGGCCAGATGATCGTATGTATTGGTGTTTTAATTTTATAACCATAAACGTAGAGATAGCCTTTTGATTTGATTTTTATTTCCTATCTTTATTTTTCGTCTTTGTCCCTTTGGTCAACGTGGATTTGCTTTTAATTTCTTATGTAGACATTATATTTCAGTTATTGGTATGCCCTGAACTCATAACAAGCTCTACATAAGCATATGCTTCTTGCCTTTTTTTGCATTTCATCGGCTTGTCACAAGTGTGTGTGTGTGTGTGTGTGTGTGTGTGTGTGTGTGTGTGTGTTTGTGCGTGTGTGTGTGTGTGTGTGTGTGTGCATGTGTGTGCATGTGTGTGTGTAATTTATATATCTTTATACAAATTGAACAGAGTCGAGACGTTGGGAAGACACAGGTTGACTTAAGTGTTTCTGTGTCCTCCAGATGACCTTCACGGATGCCATGAGGAGTAAAGCAAGGCTGTCGATTACAGGAAGCACTGGAGAAAATGGTCGTGTGATGACTCCAGACTTTCCAAAAGCAGTGCATGCTGTACCTTACGTGAGGCCTGGCATGGGAATGAATGTCAGTATGACTGATCTCTCTTGATCGATAAGAACCTTTCGAGTGCCTTACACAATGGTTTTAATCGTGCTTGTCCTGGCTGAATAGGTTGAGGGAGCATCCACTTACAGTATCATGGGGACATTGCTTTCTTTTAATTCTCTCTTCAAGTCAAGCTACTTTCCCTGAATGGAAGGAGCAAAACAGGAATATAGTATGCTATCTGAGCTTATGACATCATCTTCTCTTCTTTGTCTGCTCTGAATGACATGCACAGCTATTGTTGGAAGTACCGTAATCTCAACTGAAAATCTTTGTTGAGGCAGTGCATCTGTTCTTTTTGTTTGTTTTTCTTTTTCTGTGGCCACCGTCTTTAAATCCAGGATTCATTCTGACTAAAGCACACTTGACTTCATTTGCATCAAGATGGGATTTTTTTTCTAAGAAAATTCAAAATATTTAAAAAAAAAACATTTTTATGTATTTTCACAAAACAAAACAGCTTTTAAATAAATTTGCTTCCATATTAGTTGACTATACAATCTGTGACGATGTAAAAATAAAACAAAATAAAGTAAAATAACATAAAAAAGGCTTTAGGCTACCAATTCCATATTGGTAATATTCCAAATATGTTCATGCTAACGGAGGTATAATGTTTAAATTGTGTAATTTATTACTGTTATAATCTTTCCTGTATATCTTATTCTTTAACATATGGTGTTGATATAAAAATACTCAATGCTTGACATTTGAAAACTGTTCATTTTGCATAGTTTTATTTGTAAAAGTGGAAGTTCTTTATATTGTGCCACTGATATATATATATTTTTTTTTAATTTTGTTCTTTGTTTTTAGGACTTGAGCAATGTGTTGTCATACTATTCTATTAAAAATCAAGCAAAGATCAGGGTAACAGCTTCACAAATTGCATTTTAAGGACAAATGACATATGTGAGCAAGACAAAATTAGTTGTGTTTAAGGGTTTTGGTTAAAGCTGATGGAAAGAGGAAATAGCTCAAACCTTATTGAACAGTGCCAAATATATTAAATATCCAAAATTTTGAGCCATGAGAAAAAGCTCAAGCTCTAAGGAAAACAGCCCTGATGATTCAAGTGAACATAGACAATACATTTAATACATTCTGTAAGTATTTGTAGAGTTTCAGAACATAAATAGTGACTTACAAACACAGTAATGTAGTTTTTGTCTTATTTCTCAGTATGTAAATTAGCATTGCACATACGTTTCTTAATTTTAGCCTTCAAAGTGCAGTACCTTGACTGCTGCCACAAAAATAAAATATTTCTAAGGTTTCAAATCCCATATTTGTAATTTGTTATGAGTGTAAATGTGCTGATCTTTGATCTTTTGGAAAGTTAGCCCTGTCAAGGATTTTGTTTGAAGGTAGAGTTCAACAATCTTGGCGATACACCCAGGTTTTAAAAAAGGAATCAACTGACAAAAGTCCACCTTGTTGATACATCTCTTTCTTCTTGGAAGACTATTCTTTAGCCTTATTTTTGATTCAGTTATAAAAATATTGGTTAATGTGTCCAACGCCAATACCCTGTTTTACATTGCTTTGCACTGTACTTTTGTATTTGAAAAAAAAAAATTATAAAATATTATGTCGATTTACCAAAACATGAATGGAGGTGCAAACGTGCTAACCTTAACATCAACTTATTTTGTTTTGTTGGTTTGTTACGGGGCTGTGAAATGATGGAATTTAACTAAGTTTTGCCAGTTCCTGCTGAACTAGTGCACACTGAATCTGTGTTATGTCGAATCTATTTAGAGTAAAGAGCAAAAAACATTTCTATGCTCTGGTGCCATTCCAGTATTTGATTTTGCAGCATATAGTGATCAGTTTCCTCTTGCTGTATCAGTAATAATAAAATGTTAATGAAAAAAGATGTGAAATTAAACAAATGAGTATTGAAAATTAATCAAAAATATGTATTTGTACTTTTGCAATATATGTCATTCAGACTCTGCTATATTCACTCACTGCAGAGGTGTCTTTACAGACTGGGTGGTTTGAAAGAAATGTGACGGTGAGAATTTATAACTTTATCATCATTTTCCTCAGAAAATAATCAGCAACTCTCTGTATGGACCAATTGAAGAAAAAAATATATACATATATATTTATATGTTTCTATGTATACTATGGTAATTTTACTGATTTAATTGAGCATGATTGTGATCATTTTGAATGAATACAGCCCTTTGTCCACCAGAAGCAAAAATGGATTTAAAAACCATTTGTGCCTCCAGTTGTGCAGTTAAGATTTGGTAATCTAATGTATACCATAGATGTCAATGTTAAGACGAGTAAGGCTTGAATATTCTTTATATAGCCACACTATTTTTATGAATGGATCGATTCTGAAGTGTACATAAATGTAAGATAAAATGTTTAGAATAGTACAATCACAAAAATCAGTGGCTGTTTTCTCTTTTTCCCAAGTAATCCTCTTCCACTAATATTTATTTGTGACTACTGCAAATTCAACCTCAAAAAATAAAAAATAAAAAAAAATTAAAAATGTAATGCTCATTATGTTAAACAGTTGTGTTTAAACCTTCCGGTCCTTTCTTTCACTTAACTGTCATTGAGCATCACCAAGTGTTTCGCTCACGTTTTGTTCGCTTACGTTTTACACTTCAAGTTGTAGCATTTCCCCTTCAACATGCATTCAGTTTGAATGGAACAGTTAGCCCTTAAATTTTTGTTTGCCACAAGGAGCTTAGCAAATATATTGGCGTCTAAAAAAAAAATTCTATACTGTTTTTGCCCAATCTTTACGCGTATTGAGGCATGTGTTCCTCTGAGCTGAAGTGCTACCCAGTGATCTCTGGTTGACACACACTGACAGATGAGCAGCTGTATCATGTCCTAAAGCAGAAAAAAGCAGTTATCAGCTCAAAAACGATAAATAATTTTTGCTGTTAAAAATGATTTGGAAAAACATCCAGTAGCTGTGATATTCTGCTTTTTTTCTATGTATTTCTAATAAAATTTGATGTGAGTAAAAACATTTCAGTACATACCTCTTCAGACTTGTTTGTTCATGTGACTGGTGATTGTTTTGAAGGATTGTTGTTTGTTACGGTAGAGCTATTGCAGACTGCAGATGTATTAAAAACAACAGCGCTGTCAACAATAAGAACGAGGCTCAGATACAGTTACTGAAGACATGCAGCTTTTGCAGCTCAAAGTATCTTAAAATTACTTGTTTATGAAGTAATAAAAACGAAAGCTTTATTTACAGCAACAGCTACTGCGGCGGAGAAGTTAAAGCCTCAGATCTGCCCTGCGGTAGTATTTTCACTTCTTAAAATGGGTGAAAACTAAATTGCTCCTAATCGAGGTGCAAGTCAAGCATCCCAAACAAATTATCCATCCAACGGTCCATTATTGGTAACCGCTTAATCCTGATCAGGCTCTACGGTGGTCTGGAGACTGTCCTGGAATCACTGGGCACCGGGCCATCAAACTACCTCTGATTATGGAAAATTTCCACAATACACACAGTGAGATTCTTCCTCTGATGTAAAAACCTAGAAGACAGAAAACGCCAAACTACTGA
The DNA here is from genome assembly GCA_900497675.1 of Arapaima gigas. NCBI lineage: Eukaryota > Metazoa > Chordata > Actinopteri > Osteoglossiformes > Osteoglossidae > Arapaima > Arapaima gigas. The sequence continues at coordinate 6,761 of UFQX01000046.1, forward strand.
CCACACTTACAATGCACACAACATGTACAAAGTGTGTGTTTTAGCTGATATACCTCACCTTGGTTTTACATGAAACTTTCACAATGAGTTTGAATGGGATCAGACAATCAGTAAGGGAGAGAAGCATCTCAGCGATACGCTCAGACACTCAGCAATACACGGCTGTTTGCTTGTCTTCTGGTGTTAATGAATGTCACCCGTGTTAATGATGAGTGTGGACTTCCCTCTGGTCCTGTGAGATAATCCCACATTCAGGCCATATGCTGCTCAATGCTTCTCAAGACATTAATTTTCCATTTCACCCTAAGGTTAATTATGGGGTATTAAAAGTCGCACATACAGGTTTTCTCTCCGGAAAGCACTCAGAAGTGATTAATGAAAATATTCTGAGTATGGTGGCTGCACAATGAGGAGAAGGAATAGACTCGATTTAATGGCCCAATAACAAAAGTTACCTTCACAAATGTACAAATTCAAGAAAATGAACTGGGCTCCAACGTTCCTCTTGTCAGAGACACACCAGGTGTACCATTCTGTACTTAGTCTTAACTGCTTCCTACACAAGTTACGGCTTTGGAATCTCCACTGATCTCAGTTCCAAATCCAAAAAGTGATGTAGACCCATACGGCTGTGCATTGAGAACCCCCACTGAACCCAGAACGGTCATTCCTTCAGAATTAGGCATTTACTCACTTTTCTAAACGTACTGCAATTAGAACCAGTGGAGATGCCAATCCCAGAACATACTGGATGGAAAGCCAGTCTGTCGCAGGGTGGCCACACACTGTCACTGACGCAGCCAGCACAACATGGCCAATTTAGGGTCACCAGTTACCCTGAACACCTGTGTTTGGGCTGTGTGAGGAAATATGGGGAATCATGGGGAGAACATGAAAACTACACAGACTGAGCCCGATTTAAACCCGCACCTAAACAGGTTACTTGGACAAATTAACCCTGTTAGGCGAGGGACAGGTGTACCACCTTCTGGTCAGGGTGCAGCAATTGCAACAACCTATTTTCCTGCAAAGGCTTGGATTCCCCCGTTGAGCTGAAGAACAACACATTGATTACAAAAGGGAAAAACAGGCTTGAAAAATGTCCACGGCTCTAACACACCAAGGGTGGCCAGTGGCAGCCCTGCGGTTCTCTGCCTGCCTTTTTACATTAGTGAACGATTTAAATCTGAGAGACTAGGTAGGAAATTTAGACAGTTACTAAGTGACCATTTATACCCCTCCATCCCTCCATCCATCCAATATCATTAACCGCTTAACCCTGGTCAGGCACACGGTGGTCTAAAGTCTCTCCCAGAACCATCAGGTGCAATGAAACTACACCCTGAACTGGATGCCAATCCATCACATGGTGGCCACACACAGTCACACACACATACACACTATGGGCAGTTCAGAGTGAGCGATTAACCTGGAAGAGTTAAGGACAATGAACGGATGGATAAATGATGCTGTGCACCTTAGGAAAAAACATATATCCTGTGAAAACCACTGGATAGATTGCATTTGCCGTTATAGTTGGCAAGTGGAATTAAAAACCATCTTCTTGCCAACTCTTAAAAATCACAGTGTCTGCATCATTGCATCACTTACTGTTATTGCAAATTGTTAAACTGCCATAAAATGTGATCCAAATGAACAATCCATAACTCTTTTCTGAAACATAAAGATGCCAAACATGATGAGTTTATGCTCTTGAGTTGAACCTGGTAAGTTCCATTTAATAGAAAAATTTGCTATACCTACACTGATAAAATTTTAAAGGTACCTGAGGGCATCTACAATAAACAAAGTTGAACAGATGTAAAGCAATCCAAAGGTGCGGTGTTTGGTATCAGTAGCTTCAGGATGAGTAATAGCTCTGAGTTCTGGGAGGGGGCCACATATTCCGTGATGAAGTCTCCACGCAGCGCCACTAATGATGGCAGAAAGGTATCCGGGGGAATGTCCTGAATCTGCCATCCTTCACAGGAGGTGTCTGCGCTGCAGACGGCACAACGTTTCATCTCCCTCTCAGCAATGATAGGCTGACACGTGTCTTATGACTTATTAACAGGAGGAAGCGAAATGTTCAAATATGCCACATGCTCCAAAGAAGGCTGTTACTCAAAGTGCCTGTTTGGATACCTTTTTGACCAATTACTCAAAAAGAAATATATTTAAAAAAAATAAATTTTAATAAACTCACTCACATTTATGCCACTTACAAAGTCGCAGTCTTTTATATGTGCTTCAAAAATATTTCATTGCAAAATGAGGTTGGGACTTTGCATTACAGAAACTTTGCATGTTTTTGTGAAAAACAGCAGCACTTTCTAGAACATTTTAAGCAAATTCAACAGTTCTTATTTGTTATTTCGTACTACTGGTTCGAAGGCACACGCCCCCTGTAAGTAGGGTTTTTACTAAATCACCAACTCCAGACGTTAGTCTAATATGGATTAGAGTTGTTCAGATGGAGTTTCCTTATGTGTTTCACCCAGTTCAACAAGAAGAAGTTTTTTTTTCTGTTTAAAGCCACCCTGTATCAGGCACTACTTAATAATGGATCAGTACCTTCTCGATGGAAACTCAGTATGCACCTTTGACCCAAAGTGTCATTGTTCAGTGACTTAAAGTATACAATTTTCACCAATGCATTTTCATGGAAAATATTCAACAATATTTCATAATAGGGGCTGGGAACATACATAATTTAAACATTAAATCACATATATTTTGTTGAGGTAAAAGTGAGCCAACCCAGTCTCTTTTCAGGACGCAGACCTTTTGGTGGATAAATGCCTAGAAGAAACATCATATTTTGCCTGTAAAAGAACGACACAGAATGCCAGTGACATGAAAGCTCTGTCCTATTGGTTGTAGAAAAAAATGTCGTCTTATAAATTAAACATCAATATTTTAAAGTTCAAGATTGTCCTGGTGTCAAAGACAATGAACAATGAACTATCTTTTCATAGTAAGTAATCATCCAAAAAGTCATCCAAAAAAAGACTTTTAGAAATCTACACTGTTTCATTCTTCATAATAATTCGATAATTGACTAATTAACAAAAAATTAATATAATAATAGCATTTCAATAGTTTGAAATATTTGGAAATTAATGTCTATTTTCCAGTTAATGTCACAGAGTTTTCTAAATCACTCTTCTAAATCTGTGAAAAAAAATGTATAAAATAACCTGTTTCAACTGGTTAAAATTGCTAGCTATTGTATTTACTTCCTGATGCATTTCCTTGTGTACACACTACATTAAAAGTATTTCAGCAATAAAATATTGTGAAATTAAAAATGTGTATATGCAAAGTGCTGTTGCAATTACATTATAAATGTGTCAAATTGTAAACATTTAATAAACTTTTTCAAATCCTGCTATTAAGATACAATTCAACGTCTTCTCACTTGGATAAATTTGTGACGTGTGAAGGATCCAACGGAACCAGTATCAAGTATCTTCTGAGGCTGTTTACTGCTATGTAAATCATTTAGTAGCACTGATGTCATATTTGGTAAGTTCCCAGCATGAATTTTCATGGACGTAAACATTCTTAAATTGCTCTTTAAAACCATTAAAATGAATTTCTGCTGTTTTTCTAATTTTTGTTTACACAGAACCTGTTGTTTGGTACACGATAGTCAAACATATCTGAACTGGTTGTGGGAAGTTTAGATGCTGGAATTTTTCACAGAGTATTGAGATTAAAATGGCGATGTCATTATTATTATATTTTTTTTAACTAATGTTCAAAAAACACGTCGCGCGTTGAACGTTTGTTAAGCGCAAGGGGCCGAACGGTTAAAGGCGTGAAACAAGATGCTGCAATTCCAGGTCCATATCCAGGTCCAGCAGCTTTCTGTTGTACCATTGAAAAGAGACTTAACAGCCAGCTTCTTCTTCTTCTGCTTTAATATTATTTGCTATTTCAAAAGGCAGTGACAGGAGCGCGTCTTTGTGTGTGTAACGTCGGTGCGCAGACTGAAGACTGTTTGTTGAAGGTAATGTATGACATTGAATCCATCACTTGCTAATCCAATAATTAAAACAAGTTTTGTAGCAGAGTAACTCGTGTAGCACTAAAGGGGCATCACACTGTAATGTGTCCTGTCAATATGACCTTTCAGGGCTGCCCTATTTCCACCTGGATCCTCCAGCAATGAATCGAGAATAATAAGTTTACACAAACCAGAATGGTCAATTAATAAATGATCAATCTGCTGGAAAATGTATTTGCATAATAATTACCACAGTGAAAACTTTGCCCAGGACCCCTCTGTTAGGAATCTATTATCTCCCTTTCTTTCAGTAACATTAAATAAACGATGATTAATATCTTTTTTTTTTTAAAGGCCAAAAAAGTAATGGATGAAATTAAAATAATTAATGACTATGGTTTGGTTCTTTGTGAACTGTTTTGAAAAAAAAAAAAAAAAAAACTGAAACTTTGTGCTAAAAAAACTTTGTGTGCAAAATGTTGCAGCTTTTTATAGCTTAATTTTCCATTTATAGCATCGTTCTTAAACCATTATATTATTATTATTATTGTTGTTGTTGTTGTTGTTATTTTTATTATTATTGCTATTATTACCATTCATTAAAAAAGAAAACTTTTTTGGAAAATAAATGAAAAGGACCATTTGTGACAGTTCTATAATAACTGAGCCAGGCTGTATAGATTAAGGCAGGGAGTGAGATGCAGTCTGTTAGTTTCTGTCACTTCATCAGGTTATGAGGATTTATCAGAATTTATAGAGTCCAGGAATATATACAAGACATCTTTTGTGGACAGGACTTTTATTTAACGTCCACAGAAATACATTTATATGCAGGATGACAAATACCATGTAAAAGGTACATGATCGATATACTAATCGACTGCAAAAAATTTCCAATTAAACTAAATTGGAAAATTAAATATCACATCAAATCATAAAGTAAATGGAAAGTAGAAATAAGAATATCCCTAAATAAACTGCAAATCCTTTTTAAAAAAATACACAAATGGAATCTTTGATTTTCCTATTAATCTTTCACGTTTCCTTTTTTCTGTTCGTTTTTTGCTTTAACACTTTTCTTTGCATGTTGGGTTCTCCTGTTAACTGTGCTTTTGGAATCAGCTCCTTCAATTCTGAATGATGGTTTTGCTTTTATACACTATTTTTCCATCTCCTTCTTTGCTTTATCGCGTCGCCTCTTGTTTTACCACGTGTTTGTGAACAGAAGTGACACTTTCACTGGTCATTAACTGAACATTTTTCCAGTGCCCCTGCTCAGTAACCGACTTGTGGACCTGTGTCTGTGGTCATTTCATTGGTCATTAACTGGACATTCCAACCCACCCTGTCATCACACACCATGACCCCCCATAAAATCATTGAAACAACACTAGGAAACATGACCTTCTTACCAGCACCGAATGGAGCCCCGGAGGCTTAGATTTGCTAATGAAAGGATTAAAATGCTTCACCTTTTTATAAATATTATTGAATAATTCCTTACAGTTGATGGGGAGAAATGAAAGACAGCAGTTTCTGTTGATACTGTGCACTGTACATTATTTGTATAATGTATTTGCATAATAATGTCTTCTTCTTCTTCTTCTTCTTCTTCTTCTTATTATTATTATTATTATTATTATTATTATTATTATTAACCTAGTCTACAAATTGAACTATATTTAAAGGACTTGCTGTTAGCATAATGGGTAATTCAACAATTTCTATTTTACTTCAGGTAAGTGTTGACTGCATTTTAGAGACTAAGAACCAGATTTTCTATATGTGCTTCCACTAAAACTGTTCCTTTTCATATTTCACAAACTTTACATCGCTTATAATATGAAACAAAAGACATGCTGAAATTTTAAAGTATTCAACTCGGCCCTCGAAGAGTGGAAAAAAGATTATTGCAATAGCGGATGTCTAAGTAAAAACATTGACTCTAGCATTGACTCTAGCATATTAACTATTATTGTTTTTCACTCTTGCTTAGTAAACACTTCAGTACCAACAGTGAACAGCTGACCATTTTAATGTATTTGTTTGTTTTTTTGTTTGTTTATTTGTGAAAATGAGCCATGCCTGCTATGCAAACAGGAATTACGGATCACTATTCCGGAGTCCTGGTATCTGAACACTGTCTCAGTTTGGCACCTGACTCAGTAACATCTGGTTTGGACAGATCTTCTTCACAGCTGTTTAACAAAGCCCACAGAAGGAAGAAGATGAAGGTGATTCAAGAGGACATGCCTACATGCCTGTAGAGGGAGAATGGATAACTAAGATAGCAAGGACGCAGCAGCAGAGAGCATCAGCGAAGTGAGAAAATGTATTGAATGAGTGTAAAAACACCATCTTTTTGGATCGGATATCAAGACGATAGTTCATGCCTTCATTTCCAACAGATTTGACTATAGCAACTCAATGTTGTCCAGCAGCCCTGCTTACATCGTCTCACCTCTTTAGTTGGTCAGAAATGGAGCAGCAGGGATTTTCACTGTTTCATTGTAAGGGGATATGGGAAATATTGCCGTGTTTCTCCATTTCTTTGCTCCCTGCATTGGCTACTACTCTCAGACAGACTGAAGATGCTTCTCATCACCCACAAGGCGCTGAGGGGTTTACCACCCTCTTACCACGCCAATCTCCAAACGAATGACATGCCAAATTGTAGTCTTTGTTTACAAGAAACCAATCTGCTTGTAGTTTCGGAGAGTGATCTGAAAGCAGCATGTGGCAAAAAGTTCAGCTACAGAGCAACTATGGAACACATAGCATACGTCAGTAAAAAAACAAACTCTTTCTGCCACTATTTTCCAGTCTGGGTTGAAAACCCATTTCTTTATTTTCCCATATCTTAATTTTCCACTTTTCCAGTAGTAGTCTGTCAGTACTGTGCTCATCTATTCTTCTCTCTCCTCTTTGCCCTCTGGAGAGTCACGTCACCCTTGGGAACACCTGAGTTACTGAGGATACCCACAGTCAAACCAGCAAACCAATACCGGCTGAGTGCCACCAGGGGCCACGAACTGACAGCCACTCATTACCCCCAACCAGATCAGCCATCTGGGCTCGGACCGTGACGTCTGTCTCCACTGACTCTAGCTCTGCGTTGTTTGTTGTACAGATCATTTAGTTACAGAAATATCTGTACAGGTCCTCTGCACCCAGATTACAGTGCTCAGAAGGGGCGGACTGTCATTAGCACTTGGATCCCCAAAGGTTTATTTTTCTCTTCTTCATTGTGCGTTTTTTTCTCAGCTTCCACCTACTTCGCATGTCCAGTTCAGCAATATGTTATGACTTTTTCTGTCAGTCTCTTTCTTATATATGTATTATTCGGTGCTCTACTGAGACAACTGCTTTATAAAAAAAAGTCTGGCGGCAAAAACTTAAGAGAGCAGATGTTCAAGGTATCAGGGTCTTGACCCAAGTTTATGAGGGGTAGCCTGTATAGCTGGAGAAAAGTAGATTCTCCATCATGCTCATTTTTTTCCAAACAGAGCAACATTATAGAGCCCATCCTTAGCAGCTGTACAGGAGTGCTAAGTGAAGGGTGCCATCTCCATGACAGGGCCAACAAGGCTGAACATAGGGTTTGTCTGGAAGTGTGAAAAAGGAGAATTAGCACCCCGTGCCAGCTGAGGTCTCCTGGTGACTACAGAGGTCAAGGACCATTTTATGATCAACTTACATCACAACTTAGGCTTTCGCTCACCATCACAGAGACTTCACTAAGACCCAGACATCACCTCACTTTTTTTGAAGCTTGTAAAAAAATTGTTTTACCAAGAACATGCTTATGCGAGCTTATGAAAGAAGATGACAAAGTAGGTGGAACTGGTTAAGCAGAGGTGTGGGCCCAGTGAAGCACGATGTTGGGTCTTTGCAGGGCAGTCATTGTGTTTGGTCTTTAGTGAAGCATGTTGGGTGTGACAAGGTGGAAGGAGGAAGAGAAAGACTATGAAAAGTTGCTGCTGAGTCATTCATTCAAGGTAGTGTTACCTGGGTGCAAAAACAGCGAACGTTAAATATGTCTCTCAGATCCTGATGAACTGATTTATAAATTTAAACAATGACAAAAAATGCTACTTTAAATAAATTATTATCTCAGATTGAAATGTAGCCTACCAGAGATTAACATTTAAATGATGTCTCCAAAGAGATGGAAATGTATTATTTCCACACAGTAAAGGAAGATTGGTAAGGGGATCATTTGTAAATCAATTTTCTTTCTCAGCAGTGCAAAATATTGCAGGAAGAGGAAGTATTACAGGCCACTGCGCAACTTGCACAAACACCAGTTATCAGTTTATGTGTATAACACAATTTAGAAACAGGAGGGCCTTATTGATGCAGAATGTCATTGTGAAATAAGGGAACAGCATAATGAGATCTAATTTTTTATTGAATGGCGCTCTCCATCTCCTATGGCAGCTGAAGCATGTCCTCTTCCATGATAGGTTATTTTTTAATGGAAATGGATTTTGTTATAATAAGTTCTTAATGAGAAGGAGAGTCAATATAAGACATGTTTCTAGGTTATAATACAAATGTGAAGGACATTAAGTAGCAGTATATAAGCAATATGCTTTTATCGGCTGACTCGGTGTCTTTTGATTGTTTGCTTTCTCCTTGTTCGGAAACCAGCAATGAAACCAACTGCCAGTTCACTGATTTCCATCTCACAGCAGATAAATATTGCAAGCATATGGTTTAGCATAATACAAGATATTTATATTTGCGTTAACTAAACTTCAGGTTTGACTGTACCGTGTTTAATCTCATGTCTTGAACCTAATTCTGTCTGACACCTTTACACGATTTGAGTTGCAATACGTATAAAAATTAATAAATCCTCGTATGTCTTCTGCGCTTTAGGGCAGGGACGTCCATGGATACTAACTTATTCCAATTTTCCACCCGTCACCAAAGCATCGCTGACATGTGTAATATTCTCTTATGATACATCTTCAGTTGTCCTCGCAAGCAGAAGGACTAGAGTGGTCTTTGTATCACAAAAAATCTTATTCAAGACTTTTAAAAGCTGACAAACCTGGCAAACACAGTTGCAATGACCTGATGGTGGTGTTAGCATTTCTCCCCTTACTTTAATTTGGCTGTTTAGCACAAAACAACATTTCTTTATACTACAAGTCAGCTGGACATTTCTTTAGTTGCATTTTTTTAAGGGCAGTTTAGGTTCATTGTCACAATTCAGAATATTTAGTGTGCTTTTTTCTGAAAAAATACTTGCTTTAAAGTAATTGTAATTGGGTGCTGTGCAGCAGGAAAAAAATGTTAACATTAGCACTGATATTTGTGTTTGTGGAGAATATAGGCAGGACATATAATAGGGAAGGCAGAGGGGGAGTTTGTTCAATTTTCTACTAGGTCAGTGTTGGTGTTTTTTCTACCACAGCCACATCAGAGCTGTATTTTTTAATGGAGGAGAATTGATTTCCTGCCAGTATTTTGGGGAAGTGCGGCTCGCACAGGCACCATTCAGATCATATAAACCTGCAGGAGAACTTAACTTATATCATAAATAACAGAACTTATAATTAAACTGCATAATTGCAATTTGCTGATGCATTATTTATTTTAAATTCAGTATTAGCAGACTGCAATGTCATCACCAATCCACTTCTTGTTTGGTGTTTTACATCAAATTTGATTCACTGTTTTTTTCTTGAGATGCAAGTTGTATTTTCTTGGGTTGCACAACAATGCGAAAGTCAGGTGTCGTGCAAAAAATGCACCTCTTTAGCCTAATCTGAAATGCTTAATTTTTTAAAAAATGCAGCTTTTTTCCAGCTTTTTTTTAGCTATGTGAACAAAACTTCTGCCACTGAGCCTCATTTGGGTTGCATGTCCCCCATGTTCAAATTTTAATGTTTCATGTAACATTGTAGCATATCTTATTTTGGTGAAATAATTCATTATTACTTATTCTACTTATTTTTACAGCCATCCATATAACCATTATATGAGTATATTTGGCGATGAAAATCAGTTCATCTGAAAGAAGTAGTACTGCTGAGTAGTACTACTCATTCATTTTTTTTACGTCTGTGGAAACTATACTTCTCAGAAACAAAGGCAAAAAAACTGATTTTACTAAAAAGGCTTAACATAGGTACTTTGGTATGAAGCTTGGGGACCAAGACACATCATGGGTATCTCATGTTGTATGCAGGACATGTGTAGAATGTCTAAGGACACTGATCAAAAGTGTGAAGAAATCTCAATATACTGATGGTCAAAGCTAAAGGTCATATACAGTACTGTGCAAAAGTCTTAGGCACCTGTGGGAAAAATGCTATAAAGCGAGGATGGTTTCAAAAATAATGCCATGAATACTTATTAATCAATAAACCTTCTAAAAAGTGCAGTAGACAAAAAAAACCTCAGTCAGATCAATATTTGGTGTGACCACCCTTTGCCTTTAAAACACCATCAATTCTCTTATGCAAACTTGCATGCAGTTTAAGGTTGGTAGGTTCTTCCAAACATTTTGAGGAACTGGCCACAGTTCTTCTGCACACTTTGACTGTCTCTGCATGTCCTCCCAGACTGACTTGATCATGTTGAGATCAGGGCTCTGTGGGGACCATAGCATCTGTTGCAGGATTGCTTCTTTTTGCTCAAGATAGTTGTGTATGACTGAGATTGGGTGTTTGAGGTCATTCTCAGGCTGCAGAATGAATTTGGGACCAATCAGAAACCCCCCTGATGGTAGATAAGAATCTACCTGTACTTCTCAACAGACAATGGAGTTGCATGCCTAACACTTTTGCACAGTACTGTAGATGGTTGCTACTTTTGCATGGTAAATAGTGGTGGTTCCAATCTAAAATAACAAAAAGGAAATTTATCAGGACTTGTGATCTATGCTGAGACCAGTACCTCATGATGACAGCATCCTGTTCCAGTGCCAAAGGATATTGAAGTGTGCTTGACGGAAACCGATAAGCTCAGATGATGAGGATAATACTGGTAGCTATTCTGATATCTATGTTACAGAAAACACTGACACGCCTCAGCTCTTTTCACACAGCGAACTAAATGATCTTTTTTTGGAACGGAGACCTGCCAAAAAGCTGTGTAGAAAGGAAGCTATTAGTACCTGGTTCTATCTATCTATCCATAGTGCATTGTCAGTTGTCATTTAAATGTAGTTGCAGCTCTCTATATATTCTACACAGAAGGCAGACTACTGACAGTGAGCCAGTTTCTTTTGTCTTTGTGTCTATTTTTTGTACTATAAACAGTCAGTAACAGTGCAGCACTTGGGCTATTATTCAGTTTCTTTCTGACCTGAATTTCCCACCTTAAATCGTTCACTAATGTAAAAAGGCAGGCAGAGAACCGCAGGGCTGCCACTGGCCACCCTTGGTGTGTTAGAGCCGTGGACATTTTTCAAGCCTGTTTTTCCCTTTTGTAATCAATGTGTTGTTCTTCAGCTCAACGGGGGAATCCAAGCCTTTGCAGGAAAATAGGTTGTTGCAATTGCTGCACCCTGACCAGAAGGTGGTACACCTGTCCCTCGCCTAACAGGGTTAATTTGTCCAACGAAATACAGTTGTCACCTCACAACGCCCGGCCTGTTTAGGTGCGGGTTTAAATCGGGCTCAGTCTGTGTAGAGTTTTCATGTTCGTCCCATGATTCCCCATGTTTCCTCACACAGCCCAAACACAGGTGTTCAGGGTAACTGGTAACCCTAAATTGACCATGTTGTGCTGGCTGTGTCAATGACCCTGTGTGGCCACCCTGCGACAGACTGGCTTTCCATCCAGTATGTTCTGCCCTTCCTTTAGGCCCAGTGATTCTGGGATTGGCACTGGACCAGGACAAGCAGTTAATAAAAATAATTTAATGGATGTAAAATACCCCATTAGGCAAATTTCTGTCATGAGGTGATGAAATAAACATTACTTTTTATGGAAAAAAAATTATTTGTTGCCCAAAATGGAGTAGCTGCATAAATTAAAAATAGAAGGTATTTCTATGCACAATAATTCCAACACCAACATATTTTATTAAATCTGTAACAAAAATTATTTCTTGCTTGTCTTTTAATGTTATATTTTAATTAATTCATTCATTCATACATTCATGTGTGTAACGGAGGGTCATGATAGTCCAGAGATGTGATGGAGATTGTCCCCATCACCCTCTTACACCTTTCCTGGGAGTGCTACCCTGAGCAGGAAACCAGAGGACATGTCTGCTTGAGAACATACTGGCTTCCAAAGCCTTCCACCATCAAATCCCACACTGTCACCTCTCCCGAGACACCATTTCTGAAAATACCCCCAATATCTGCACAGCTTTTACATCCATTTTGACTCTGCTTTGCATCTTCATAGTTTATTTATGCACTGTAATGACACAGGTTTAATTCCAACATTCTCCTGTGGTTCCCATGAGCAAAGTACTTACCCTGAATTAATACAGCGGTTGTCATTAATCGATGGCTGTGAGTGGTTGAATTGTTAATATAATAAGGTTTTCCCTCCCACGTGTCCTTGCACTAAACATAATCAAGTTTCCGTACGTACTTCAGTGAATTTATTGGATTCTATAATTTCTGTAAATGTTCTCATGCCCTTTCATTCCATCTTTACCTCGTTGTTGCTGTGCTGTACGACTGCTTTGAGCTAACACCCGGGGACAGAAATCGTGCCGTTGGGAATCACCTATGTGGGGTTGACTGTGTGCCCACTGCCACATTATAAGGATGTATAGAATATGTATAGAAGTAGAACAGCCAGTAAGGAACAAAAATGTCATACAAAATCATTAGCTCAATGTATGAAAAAAATTGTATATTTTTATTCAAGCCACTATAGCTGTTTTTTCTTTTGTTAATCCATTTTATCGGGCCCCATTATGTGACGGATGGCTGTATAGTCTAATTTATTCCAGCTGTGCAGATTTCCTTATAAATCCAATGGAAATAATAAAATGTCCTGTCTTCAAAGAAATAGGAAAGCATGATAAAATAAGCAAGCCTTCCTCTTACATATTTGAATATTTTCCCATAATAGATCGGTAGATGGGTTACAAGGGGACGTGTTCTTAAATACAGTCTGTCATAGCAACCGTAATAATGATGACAATAATAGAGAGTGAGGTATGGGAAACTGCTGCAGATTTCTATATGAAGAAGTGAGACTCACATGAGTCATTATGTTTCATTAGAGGCAGAAGTACCACGGCAGGGCTCTCCACAGCCACCTTCCTCAGGAAGCACAGCCTGGATGGGGCCGTTCGGCTGGATGGGACTTTTCTGGATCCCGACAGGATAACAGGCAGTCAAAACAGGTCCTCATTATATACATCTCAAGAAGCCATGAATCATGCAGTTTTCAGCTTTTTTTTATTTTCAGTGTATATTGACTTATTCATATGGATTTCCTCAAGAAAATCTAAAACGGACTATTTTTAAACGCGTGACCAGCTTACTAGTAACTGCATGGATTCAGTTTAATTGGTCATTTTTAAAGATGGAAATATTTATTGCAGTAGCAGTGAGACAGATGAACATGCCTTATGGTATCTGAGACAAACAAATCCCACCCCCCCCCCCCCCAAAAAAAAATATGTACTGGCAACTGAGTATTTTGACTGTGAAAAATATGGATTTAAATCAACATTTGAATCACATATGTAAACATACAGTACTGTGCAAAAGTCTTAGGCACCTGTGGGGAAAATGCTATAAAGCGAGGATGGTTCCAAAAATAATGCCATGAATACTTATTAATCAATAAACCTTCTAAAAAGTGCAGTAGACAAAAAAACCTCAATCAGATCAATATTTGGTGGGACCACCCTTTGCCTTTAAAACGCCACCAATTGTCTTATGCAAACTTGCATGCAGTTTAAGGTAGAGGTTGGTAGGTTCTTCCAAACTGTCCACAGTTCTTCTGCAGACTTTGACTGTCTCTGCATGTCCTCCTAGACTGACTTGATCATGTTGAGATCAGGGCTCTGTGGGAACCATAGCATCTGTTGCAGGATTCCTTCTTTTTGCTCAAGATAGTTGTGTATGACTGAGATTGGGTGTTTGAGGTCATTCTCAGGCTGCAGAATGAATTTGGGACCAATCAGAAACCCCCCTGATGGTAGATAAGAATCTACCTGTACTTCTCAACACACATTGAAGTTGCATGCCTAAGACTTTTGCACAGTTACTGTATATGTTATCGGACCCTACAGCAACAGAGTGAAAACGGCCTCACCGTGTGTTTCCTGTTACTGCTTACAACTTCAGCACATATCCAGCCTTGACAATTACAGTTTTACAAACTCATAACAACTGAAGGACTGTTGACCTGAAAATATATATCTTTTTTAAGTTTCAAATGAAAACCCAGTAAATTTTGATGTTAAAAACTGGACCTTGTGGGTGGTGCAGTTTTTTTAGGTCCCATGTTCTACTCTATCACCTCCTACTGTAGAACCTTTGAAGAAGGTACTTACCCTGAATTACTCCAGTAAAAATCACCCACCGGTGACAAATGGCTAATTTACTGAAACTAGCTTAACATTGCAAGGTGCTCCAGACATAAATATCAGCTACATAAATAACTAAATGGTGAGAATATTCCTCAAAAGTGTGGAAAAGAAAACATGATGTCTGAGTAAACATGATACATTTTTCGTGACTATCCTGGTTTTCCATGCAACATACAAGTACCTGCTGACACCAGTGAAAGGAATATGCCTCTTAGCAGGGCTTCAAGGTGCCAAAAATATCATATATTCAACAGTTCATATTTGGACTGACAAATTGCTTTCCCCTCCCACGAAGAGATGCACTCATTCAATGCATGACTGGGACCCCATATCCCTGTTTACACTGATGGAAGCCACAGAGCCGTTTAAATGCCTCACTGGTTTTGATGGCTCCTTGGCAATTCCCCGTCCCATTTCATTTGCCTGGATGCGCACACAACCGTTTTGGTCGGAGCTGATTCTCAAAAGAATGTGAGTGATCGAATGAGAAGCACCCAGAGATGTACATACTGAGTAGGAGGGGAATGAGGGACTTTAATGGGAAATTGAGAGGGCACAAAGCAAGGGTGAGGGGGCTTCAAAACAAGATGCGGGAAGGAGACAGTTTTCAAAAGCTGTAGCATGCCATATTCGGACAAACAGGAAAAAATAGATTGTTCACAAATGCATGGTTTGGGGACGAACAGCTAATTCCAAGATGGATTTAAGAAATCAGGCTACGGTTACAGCTTTGTTGTGCTAACTTAATTTAAAGTGGCAAACTGAGAGTAGCCTTAGGTCCCACCAACATGAACAAAGACATATGCTTTTCACAAACTGTTGCCACTCTAGCAGCGTGGACTGCTGAGCAGAGGCCCTCGTTCAGAGCAAACCTGGATCTAGCAGCGCCACTGGATAGTCAAGCAAACAAGCAGCACCCACAACTCTTAGAGGCTCAGCCAGCTCGCGGAATCTCAGCACTAGGGACTCGTGCCGTCTGTTCGACTTACTCTGACCTCTCTGTGACCATTGCCAGTACTTCTTCTTCCTTGTTCTTTGCTCCTGGTTTCCTGTGTGTCCTTGCCTTTCACCTTCTGCTGTTGCTCCTATTGTATCTAAGCCTACAAATATCCCAAGACCCCACTGGGCTCAGCTTTGTCACACATCCATGCTGCCCCAATTTCATGCTCCCCATGAACGTACAGTTCACCTCTTTCACCGACCGCAATAAAAATACTTCACATTTGAGGTCAACTTATCACCAGTTTCCTAGTTTTCATGACGAATGGTGTCTTTTAAGGAGAAAAAATTGCAGCAATCTTGAAAAAAAAATCAATGTATACGGAATATATATATATTTTTTTTTTCAACACCCTGGCAGAAATGTGACCTATTTAGAATTTTTTTCTTTGACATATTATGAATGTACAATAAATTAAATGACTGCCCAATATCTGCCTAGTAACGATGCAAAGATGTCCCAATAGGAGTCATTAATCCAGAAATACCCTTTTTAACACTGTCTGGTTAAGCACTGTTTTCTTACTACTCGTATCCTATAGCTTTATAGGACACCTGCATATAATCCTCATTCTCTTCGCAGCTCTCCATGGGGGCCGGGTGTTCTTTGTGCTTTTTTTGTGCACCTCCCTTGGTTCTGCAGCTCTGGTGCATCTGCTATACACTGTAAAAAATGTCTTTTCTCCACTGTTACTGCCACAGACAACTTGTAGGCGTTTCCCTCTCGCGGGCCACCGGGACACGTTCCAGCACCTTTCCTTTACCCATTTCGCTGGATCGAGATGATGTTCACTTGCTTGACTGCTGCAATTGTAATAAAACACACACCATAGATGTCGAGCAGCTGAGCAGGAGAACTCCCAACGTACCCTCATTTACTAAGTTTTTACTGCCTTCCCAGCATCTCATGTATTTCCCTAAATATTTTTAAAGGATGTGTACAACAAAAAAAGGCTGATTAATCAGAAACAGTGATTTGACATGCAATTCCAATAAGAGGATTTTCAATAAAAATTCTTTATTGTTCTACAGCTATAAGGCTGAAATGACAGTTTCAGTTAGTGCTCCATTTTCCAGGAACATATCCTGAGCACTGATCTGCAACCCCTTTTGCCGCAGATTTCCACTGCCAAGAGATGTTGAAAAATCGAATCTGAAAAATCATATCACAGAGTTTTACATTTATATTTACATATAGTATAGAATAAATCTTTTAAACATAATGTTCTTTGGCTATATGTAAACCTTACCTTTCTATTGATACACCTGTTTATTATAGTGCTTAAATAATTAAATTATTGTTAAAACTGGTTTTAATTGACATGAGATGTTTAAGTTAAATGTCCTCCTCACCTCAGTGTGGGCTTCCTCTGGGTGGCTGGCCAGCTTGCTTCGACAGTCCAAAGACTTGTTTCAGTCGAACTGCTGACTCAAAATCGCACCTAGTGTGTGAGTGGCTGTTTGTTTTACGCTGCTGTATAAATGGGCAAATAACTGCAGGGAGATCAGTGCAATGTACCCACTATTGTCTATTGCCTGGAGTGGGAATTCTTCAACAGCAAAGACTGATATCAAATTATAAGAAAATATAAGAAACCTTTGGTTACTATTATTGTTGTTAAAAGAGAGGAAACAAATAATTGTTTCAAGGGCAATTACTTTATCACAAGGCTGATATGTCTGTTGGACAGCTTTGTTCCTTAAACAAATTAAGCAATAAAAACTGTTTTATGTGTTCACTCAGATTCCCCTTTGCCTGATATTAAATTTTGTCCAAGGATCTGAGGCTATTCAGCGTGACAAATATGCAACAATAGGGGAAATCAGAAAGGGGACAGATACTTTATCAAAGCTCTATAAATGTTCAGATTCTGTTTACTGAAAGCAAAAGCTTTATGACCTCATGTTATTGTTCATTTCTGCAGTGTCAACCTGGAAGCAGGTAAAGACTTATGCAGTAAATTCATTCAGATCTCTCCATTTACTTTTTCACTCTTTTCCATGTACTCGCTAGCCAGCAACAAATCCCACCACAAAGGGGTATTTGTGAGCAGTTAACTTACTGACCTTTAATTCCAACATTGTATTCTGCCAAATCATCTGCCTCTCCTTGCACTCATATTGCATTTAAAGTGAGTTTTCCCGAGTTTCCAGGGAAACAAATGGAAATTGTTTGTATTTCGAATACAGATCAGCATCCTCGGGCCACACACTGCTTCAGAACAAGAATGTGGCCTCCATATATAAAAAAAAGTCTACTTACTTGCCCAGGGATTTCCTCTGGTTGCAGCGAGTAGAATTATCTTCAGTGTTCCCTCTCTCATCTCTCACCTTGAGCTGCTGTACAACTGGGTAGACAGGAGAGACTCAATTATAATGCATATAATCCTTCTTCCAGAAATCCCCTAAAGTTGTTTTGAACTTAAGCCTTGAGGCACTAATCACAGGGTAGGCATGAGTGAGCCAGCAAATGACTTTGTTTGAGTCATTGTCTTTGTTCATATATTTAGGTGATGTAGTGTAGTATTCCCTTGACTTTGAAAGACACCTATGACATTTTGAGAAGGTCTTTCGGAAACTGCTAAAATTGAAGGTGAAATACATACTCGTACCTATTGTTACAAACATTCAGCATTCTAAATGTATTTTTTTACTGCCCTATAGCATTTTTTGTAGAGCAAAAATACATGATGATTGTCGATGTTATGGTGAAGTGTTTTGTTCCCCCACATGATCTTCCATTGCACCATTGTGAATGAATGGATGAATGAATGAATGAATGCATGAAGGGATGCTTGAACTGATTGTGCAGGAGGAACACAGCACTGTCTTAATTTTTCTTTTTTTATTTTAAAGTTGACTTACCTTTACTGTTGCTTTTGACTACAAAAAGATAATATTGTAAATGTCCCACAATTATATGACATCCAGTACAGAGGGACACTGAAACTCTACTTATGTACAAAAGTTTTAGAGCAAATTGTTATTTTTAATTTTGATTTTACAGGCCCTAACCCATGTACAATTTGAGTTAGTGTTGGATTTGGACAATTTGAGTTATAAGCTTCCAGTCCCAAAACTGCATTCCTAGGGTTGAGTCCACCTCATAGGCTACCTAGTTAAATTATAGATCTTTTCTTTTCTTTTTTACAGTTATATTCCATTCTCCAATACCTGACATCATTGAATTCAATAGCACAATATTAAACATTTAAAGGAACAAATAAATCATTATTTACATTAGCATGAGGGATAATAGGAATCCAGACTGATTTATTTTGTTTCATTCTGAAAAAGGCTATGAAAAAACACATAGCTGATCTAAGAAGAATTGCAAATGAAGAAGAAAGGAAAATAGACTAACAACTAAAGCAGAAGTTCAGAGGTGAATATCAAAAATGTCATGAGTATTAAGGGGTGTAAAGCTGGTTTCTGTCTGGAGGGACAGGTGGCTCAGAGGGTTCTGCAGAATGCATCACATCCTGAAATACCTGGATCTGAGTGCTCAGTTGGGGGGGAGACAGTCCAACAACAACAACAACAACGTGTGATGGGTTTTATAAACAGAAGAAGCAAACAGATCATTAGCACGCAAAGTGAAATTTCTGTTTTAAAAAGACTGACACGTGAAGTTTGCAAAAGTGCTTGAGGCTCAACCGGAGGTGATGAACCAGTTACTTGGTGTAATGACTTGACCTCTTCGATCTTTTATGGTTTGATTTTTATAGGAGTGGCGGAATTACACAGGTAATCAGGTTAATAAAGGTCAGTACAGTGGCACCGCATGTAGCGCTGCTGCCGCACAGAACCTCATCTATTCCCGTGTGGGTTTTATGTTCTCCCTGTACCTGGGTGGGTTTCCTCTGTGTGATCTGGTGTCCTCCCACAGTCCAAAGGTCAAAGTCCAGAATTCACCATACATTTCCCATAGTGTGTGATGTGTGTCCACCTGGTAATGGACTGGTATTCCATCCAGGTGTAGAGTCTCTAGCACCCAATGACTCTGAATTGTCATGACTATGACCAGGATAAGTGGTTAACAGTATTCAATGGAATTAATAAACTAAGAAAAAAGTCATTTTAGAGGAATCTTTCAACTTTAGTGGTGGTGGATGAAAGTGTCAGGTTCCTAACAGGGAAAGTGCTTTCATACAAGGAGAAGCAAAAATGTGTAGTGAGTATAATATGGGGGGAGGCTGCAAAGAGCATGGTTTGGGCAGCAGTAAAGTGGAGACCCACCGTGGAGCAACACCTGCCACTGCAGTCTGTTGAGGGACCCTCACCTCCACCTCCCTTGGTGTGTTCCTTCAGCTGCTTGATGTACTGTTTGATGTAACCATATTTCACTCTTTTGCTCCCTAATAGTATTTAACTCTGGACATGTACTGCAGTCAGGGTGTTATAATCATTGTTATTATTCTTATTATCGCGCTATAATTTGAGGTGTTTTCTGATGCAGGGTCCCAGTACAACCTGGATAAAATGTCATTCCATTACAGGGCACCAATTAGTATAGTAAACAGTAAATGAAACTGAGTACATGACGTCTCCAGGAACCTGTAGGTTACAACCTCCAAATCTAGCACCTTATTGTGCAAACTGCTGCATTAGCTAGAACCAATAAACCAATAAACTAAGTCAATAACTGAAATAATCGCTCCGCAGGAATATTTATAAGGGTTCTCACCAGTAATGTGCATTGCTAAAGAATTTCAAGTAGGATTTCAAGGACAACATAATTTAAACCATAATGCTGTAGTGGTACAGAGCAGAAGTGTAATAACAATGTGTGATTGCTTTTGCCCACTGACCCTCCAAGAATATTTATATTAACCTCAGGTGCATCTGAGCTCAGAGAAAGACATGGCTAAATATCAGAAATAAGTCAACCAAAATAAAAAAAAAAACAAGTGTGAATGTCCTTCACACATATGGCTCAAGCCACTTTTGCTTGTTTGTCTGTTTTCTTGTTTGTTCTTCAAGCTGAGAAAACAGAAGGACAGTGTCTTAAAAAAAGCGATGAGGCACAAGCCAACCTGTTCAAATTTGATAGTTCATGCTTCCATAGTAAATGAGCTGCAGTGATTTATTATTGACTGTGTTGTTCATCCCGCCAAACTTAAATTAGCTAAATACATCTGTGGGAGCCACAGAAACAGAGGTGTTATGTGAGTAATGCTGTAGAAGAAATCAGTCATTATTCAGAGAACATCTGATCTACAGAGGTCAGCAGAAAGATTGAGGGCTGGAGACTAAACTATTGGACAGAAGACACCAGAAGGATGATGACAGATCAAAAGCTAATAAATGTGTGAATGGGACCTGTTGCCTTGAGATATTTTGGGTCCTTTAAAGAGCATAGAGGATCATAGGTCCTTGCCATCTGAAGAAGAAACAATCTCTTTTGGTGAGTTGCAGCAGCAATTTATTATGGAATGTTCAATGTCAAGCTTCTTTAGTTTAAAATCACACTGTTTCTCATACACAAATCCTATGACAAAAAAGAAACAGAAACACTGTATATAGAATGGTGGTGTTTGAAATATATATATTATACACACACACACACACACACACACACACACACACACACACAGCAAAACAGCAGGTAACGAAAAGGTTTGCTATTTCAGTACAAGCCTTTCATGTCATTTTAGAGCAAGATATAAACACTGAAAAAATTCTAATCACACAAGAATTAGAATCCTTTCACACAAGGAAGTAGAAAGTATTTTTTTAAATGTCAACTTTGATCAGTAAAAATATTCACAACTTGCAAATGATTGGAAAATCAAGAGAATATTTGCTGTTGCAGGAGTTTATCAATACAACAGTGTTAAAAAAGGCAACCAGAGAGAAAAATAAAAGTAAGAATATGAAGTTAATTACATTCCATTTGTGTTTGAAAAAAATGTTTTTCCCGTATGCTGGTTTTGTTCCTGCCGAGGAGAACTTGCTCTACCGATGGTGTCAGATAACGGTGGGATTAACGGCTTGTCCATCAATAAATGATGGGCCGCCCATTTGCAGCCCCGTGGGGGCGCTGCGTTGGTGCCTGTCGAAAGCTGTGTGTTGGCGCGCTTCTCCTCTGAAGCATATCACACGCTCTGCGGCAGGTCCCCCCTCGCTGTGCACCTTAGGCGGAACTCTGGTCAAAAGGTTGGAGCCTTCAAACACATTAAATCAAATTAAGAAGCACGCCATCCAGCCAGGGTGACCTTTACTATTAATACAACTTAAACATGTTTGTTTTACAGGAAAAGAATTACTGTTTTATAAAAATTGCTCTGCCAAGCAGCTCTGTCCAATGCATTGCTGGCCAGAGAGAGGATGCCAGTCTGAAACCATCTGTAATTGTATCTCTGTCTGCTGTTCTGTAAAAATCCTGCCCTTATGTTCACTTCTGGCTCATGAAGATCATTTTACAGACTCTCCATATGATACCCTTTCAGTAAATAAACTGTTTTGATACTTATAATTAAAATATTTTTCCATCACGACTTGTAGGGCTTGATGTCTGTGTAGCCACGTGCACTAAAAAAAAAAAACCATAATGACAAATAAAAAAGAAAAATGACTGTAGTAAAACATGCAGTTCATTAAAAATGATAAGTATAACCATAATGAAATAAGAAATTGAACTATCAAAAGTGAATATCTGTTTTTATAGCATATGTTGAATTTTTCCAAAGCACTAAGAAGGTTATCTTAATCTATAATAAAACTGCATAGTTCAATAGAACTGCTTGCATGCAGAAACAAAGCAGAACTGTCCAGAAATGTTGTCTCCTAGTTATGGAAATGAAGGAAACTTAGGGCAGTCTATTTAGGACTGCAGCAGAGGTAGGAAATCTAACTGCTCGACAGATGCACAAATCAAGGTCCTCAAGAGAGACGAGAAAACAAACAACAGTGATTGCAAACAAAACATTAGTAAAACATAGTCAAACAACCCATCCAGCAACTTCAGTCAGTACAACAACTACTGGGGGACAGGAAAGAAAATGCAACTAACCCAATGAAAGCCCCTAGGTGGAAAAGAATGATGGGAAATCTGCCTCAACGCCGTCACTATTACACACTTTTTGATAACTGTGAGCCATTGCGATTCATGTGCCTACGTGTATCCATATGTTCAAGTGGGGTCTCATGTCCTGTGTTATACTGAAAACAGAAATGTAAAAAACATTCAAGCAAAAGCTCACTGGCGGAACTGGAAGTACATAAATCCATATATGTCATGATATATATGTTACAGGTCACATGCTTCTTTGCTGGGTGTTTCTGCGTGTGCAAGGAACTCGACCCATTTGCACAGCCGTCCAACTGTGCAGAGAAGGATCAGAAAGCAGCCAATAAAGGGAAAGCAAACATGCAGCACACAAGTGTGTGTGTGTGTGTGTGTGTGTGTGTGTGTGGGAGACAGCACAATTTGTAGAAAAAACTCTGTTTTTGCATCTAATATTGTTAGACATCCACCGGGAGATACTGAAATGGGCACAAATTTCAAAGTGCACACATCCATTAAAACTGGTGGCTTGAAGGGACTACGATCTCTAGATCCTTTCCCCACTGCAGCTGTGCTTATGTTTTCTTGTCAGACCCAGAAATGCGTTTCTTCAGTTGTCATTTTTGTCTCCTTTGATATAAAGTTAAATCACATTACGCCCTTTCTTTCAGTGTGGCAGATTTTCCTTATTAAAACATTTTACACTTGTGTGTGTTCCTCTACATAGTGGCAGACCAATTGTTTTCATATAGCACAGGGGTCACACCACCCTGTGCCCTTCAGAAATGCCCCGCAACTGGCAATTAAAAGCCCTGTTTTTAAGTAAAGGGTCCCAGTTTTCACACACAAGCTGGCATTGCGTATAGGCTTTGATGTCCGGTTCAAATTTGCATCGAGAAGCACCTTCCACCTGAATAAATATTAAAATGTGCTGTGGTGACACTGTCGTGCTTCTGAAAAATAGAAAGCATTGCTTAAGGGGCGGAGATGTCATATACTTTATGCTTGTATGGGAATCTAACGGTTTGCACCACCTCAAGGGTAAATATATAATGCTGATCAAGACAGGTGAAGGCAGGAAGGGGAGTATTTAACATGAAGATTCTGCTCAATGTCTCCCTGTGATCTTCAACGCACCTGTTAAAGACACACTGTGTCAGTGCATAGACATTCTTCTGGTAATCTGTTCTCCAGCAGACAGGTTCGTGGTTTCTAATTCCTCTGTTAGGCTACAGCCACGCTGTTTAAACGGCAAAGACCCATGGCAGTCAGATACTTTCAGGGTCTGGGTGACCCCGAATGAATCGGAAATCCTGTTGTTCTTCGGTGCAGACTGATAATAACAAGTGCTCCGCTTCACTGTGCTGTGGTGTGAAGCAGCCTGAATATGAGTTTTCCATGGAGAAGATGCAACTGCTACACCGGAAACCACTTGCTTGATATTTACCACTTAAGTATGATTATTCAATAGCAATATTCTGATTTCCTATGAACAAATGGACAAAGCACTGCTCTGGAACGTAAAGAACAATTCAACTTCTTTACCTCAAAAAATCTTTACTCTATTACATAAAAGTGTTCAGAGCCCAGAAGTAATTTTGATTTCAAGTACGTTTCTGCCTTTTTCATCTTTTCCCAGATTCTAGGACAGGACCCATGAGTATTGTTAAGGGCAGTCTCCATTACATCTAAAAATATAGCCCTACCCTGTGGCTCAGACAGTTTTTACAACTGATAAAAGGTGTAGCGTTCATGGCTGGCCTTCCAAAACACCACGTTAGGATAATAAAGGAGTCAATGAAATTGATGTTCCTTGCCCAAGTGCACCGGGCTGCTTGTTACATAATATGACAAACAATAGACTTCAATTTTTTGTAGTTATGACAAATGATACAGATTTTGTCTTAAATGAATTTAGCTTCTTACATAAATGACTCATATTTCACATGGATGCCCTGAATATAAACTATATTGCATTAGCGGGGACAGTTTAGTCAGTGTTACCAGGTAAACTGCACATTCCTCACTTTTTGGCAAGTCCTGTTATTTGTTTATCATCTTTCATTCCTGAATTGCCCCACACACAGCATTTACACAGTGTCAGTTTTCAGGTGGAAAATTTCTGTTCCACTTTTAACCTTTCTCTTCTCTTCTCTTCTCTTCTCTTCTCTTCTCTTCTCTTCTCTTCTCTTCTCTTCTCTTCTCTTTTTTTTCTGTAAGTGTCTGCACAAAAATAGAGGAAAAAATGTGTGTGTGTGTGTGTGTGTGTGTGTATGTGTGTGTGTTTGTTTCTCGGTATTTGTTTGTTTACTACTTCATACTAATTTCTCCATGTCCCCATGTCCCATGTCTTGCTTGTATCAAAGCTGAATAAAGTTTCAACAAAACTGACTTTCTCTGTCATACAACTCATTACATGCTACCACAAGGTCAGTTTGATCTTATGTCAGTATCCAACAATGACCTTGTCAGGGGTTATAGATTATGGACTTACCTTTGGACAGAATGCAACAATTATTTATGACTTTTCCTGTTTTCCAGGGACACCTTGGAGTTGTGTGTCCTTGGAGAATGGCTTCTTTTTGCCTTGCTGTCATTTTTGTACCACTTGGTCAATAGTACTAACAATGGCTTCCAACTGTGTAAGTTTGCTTATGGAATAAATCACTGTGTTTCCAGTGTTTTCTGTTTCCTTTGTACAGTGAATAATTCTTGGTTTCGTATTAAAAAGTGATTAATAACTATAATAGAGGGAAAAGTAATACTAATAATAAAATCAGAATTTGACATACAAATGACAAAGTGGAATTACAGAAAAAGATCTTGAATCCATGACAAATGCTGTGTAGTCCTTGGAAATGAGCCGTGATACTATACTTGAATAATTCAGCAATATGTTTTGCAGATTCCAGTGGTATAGTCACAGAATCAAACTAAGATCTACAGAAAAATCATCTCAACCTGAACTCTGCTATATAATATGTTTTAAAACTTTTTTGAAATATTCTCTAATGATATAATAAAAGCAATGATAAATTAACATATAATAGCAATAAAATTACAAAAAAAGACCAGAAAGTAAATTTTTGCCTGAAAGAGAAATTAGATTATTATTGTTCCCATGATTTATCACTTTCTTCAAAAACAAAACATAAATAAAAGAGCTGCACCCTTGACATATCATGCTTTAGTAGTCACAAACCCATTGATTCTGCCTTATTTGTGTAGATCATGAACACTTGAATACCTGGAATGATCTCAGACGATCTGTTGTTTTCCCTCTGCAGAGCCATTGTAATGTCTCCTCTCCATTAGACTCCGAGTGGTTTGCAAAAAAAGTGAAGTGTACTGCTTAGATCCTATGGAGGATTAACCAATGTGGCCCGAAGATCCGAATGTGCTTCATGCACAGAAGCTGACTGTTGAGGGAGGAAATTTTCTGGGGTTTAAAAAGTTTTCACTGAGTGGGTTCCTCAAAGCAAAAGTGTCTTTAATATTTTACCAAAAGTCTGGAAGAGTTTTTTTTGCAGGAGAAACTATACTTTGATGTGCCAAGGAAAAGAAGGATAGTGGGTCTTTGTGGACTTTAATGTCTGCTGAGTCAGGTTGTAATGAAGACCCGTGAGTCTCAGTTTATTTAAAAGCCTTAAATTAGTGTAACCTGGTTACTAAATCCTCATGCAAATTCCTATTTGTTGCATACAAACATTCCAGTAACAGCACCAGTATGAAGTAATGTTCATAGGTCAGGGAGCAAATGCAATCTGTAAAAGTCTAGCCAGTTAAACACAAGCTAGATGGTGGTGTGACAAGTGACATTTGTCATCGGTCTGGAATACACGTTACCTGCGAGGTCGTGCGCACCTGTCGTGCAGCTAACACGGCAGGAAAAACAGTAGAACAGACTTCTTCCAACCTGAGTTCAGATTGGATATCACTTGGAGGAAAGAAACTTGTTGCAGATTTGCCATAGCTGATTTTATTTCCTAATAAAATGTTCACTGGTAGTTATAGAAGTTACAGGATGCTAAAGCTGTTGCATAGTTTTCATATAATGTTAGTTAGCAGTACACAATAAGCAGTAGAAACGACTGGGGACAGAAGTGTGCTATTTAGTAGTGAAAACAAGACATTTTCCTGCGCTGCTTTAAGGCTAGTTTTGCATTTCAGTTGTTCTTGAATGCATTGAATAATGAGTTATTGCAGCCGTCCACTCGTTTGTCTTGTTAAAAAGCTAAACGTGAAAAATGTTTGATATGGAAGAATCGAATTTGACTGCGAGTTAGAATTAAAAAAAGAATGTGTGGTTAAAGACCTGCACGTGTGTGCACAGAGAACATTTCTAAGTTGGTCAAATAGTAATTGATGACAGAAGGGTGGAAAGATGGTGTGGCCTAGTGCGGGGTGGAGGAGGCCACATGGGTAGGACAAAAGCACAAGGACCACAGGTCTCAACAACTACAAGGTCTTTATTAACACAACTCAAACAAACCTACCAAGGATGTGGCCCCTTTAATGCAACATAAAACAAAAGCAAACTTGAGACCAGAACTAGGCAACATCAGCAGGACAAATGGCCAGTATCACACCTTTGGCTATTTCCAAAGAAGCCCTCAGGCACCCTGCCTGTTTTCCCCAGAAGCATCCCTGAGTCCTCAGACCAGCTGTTTAAATCTCCTTGCTAATTTCATCCCATTTGCCAGCAGCTTGTCATCATTAATCCACCAAGTCTGGGATGGCCAGTAGGGAGATGTCCATTAAGGTCCTGCCCACCACTTGCCAAGGTATCACCACCCACCAGCTCACAATGGATTTTTACACAGAGCAATTCAGGTGAAGGGTTTTCACCTGCATTATGAGGACCACAAAGCAAGAAGAGAGGCACAGCATCTAATGTGGGGACAATGGTAAACCTCTTCTGCTCCCTCACTTCCTTCCCTTGAAAACCATATGAGCAGTTACCGTGTGGAGAATTTGACTCAACGGCACTTGTCCTATTAGGACCACTATTAGGACTTATCATGGCAGCCTTTATCCTTTAGCTTTATGTCTCTGGTCCCTAGAGTACCTGCTCCAGAGATAATTCTCTTTTATAAATTTTTATGGTACACTGTTGCTATGAAGTTTAAATCAGCTCATAAAGTGCAAAATGTTTGTCAGGTAACATTATCTCAGTGTGCGGTGTTCCTACAGCACTCTGTTTATGTCTTGTGTTGTTCCACTCTTGTGTTCGACAAAAAGTTTTTTGCAATTTCCATTTGCATCTTAGGACCATAAGCATATCTGTCATATTAAATTTGCACAATCTACCTTGTGTGAGTTATGCCAAAATTCATATATATGTGGAGGAAAAACGTGCGTCAGAAAGGAGCTGGTGAGCTCATATGAACCCCAACTGCAACAAATGGAGCAACTGACCAGTAAGAAAATAGCACAAAAATTATTTCTTTTTTATTTATTTTCCTCTTCATATTTATTTATATCTTCTATTTTCAAATAAGTCAAGTAAACTATCAGGTAAAGCCTTTGTCTTGTCTTGTTGAGTTTTTTTAAAAAAATGCAAAATAAAAAAGAAAACTGTAAAGCTGTTGATTTAAATCAGTATGATTGTTGCAGTTGTTTAGGTTATTGTTCAGCCTCAATCCTAACACACGTGCAGATACTTCATTTGTTGGTTATCGCTATATAAAGGTAATTAATAATACTGCACAAAATATTAAATTAAAAAAACACAAACCAGGACACAAAAAAATAATGTTCAGCATTTTTTTCAGTAATGTCACAGTGGTGTATAGCTGTCATCCAAATCCCCAAAATTGCGTTATCTTCACGGAAATGTCTGAAAATCTACCGGTTTCCCGTTAATCGAATCCTGTGTCGAATTCTCAGTCTCTGAGGAATTATCACCTAGACTTTAGAGCCCCCTTGTACGTGGTCTAGGAAACCGCATCACTTCCAACTATAAATAAACCTCTGTGCCGTTGTTATGGAGACAAAAAAAGATGTGCGACTGGGAGACATAAAATGTAGCTTTCCTACATACATCTTCCACTGCAGTATCAGGGTTACATACGGAATACACCTTGTGCAGAAAATGCCATCAACTAGCTATAAAGATCATTTAGATAAAATAAATTGCAGTGCACATCTAAGGAAATTGTTTCATAATTTACAGACTTGTCGTGCTATTTGTATATGTACATCTACTCTCAGACTATGAATGACTGTTATAACCTTCAGAAGATGTGTGCTTGCAAGGCGATTTTAGATTGCCTTATGGAGGTTACATGAATATTTTAGCATGCATTCAAAATATGCAATAAAATATATTCAAGGATGTTATTTAGAGCCCTCAAAAAGAGAAGGAGGCCTTAGCATTTGAATTTGGTAAGAACTGCGAATGTGATTCGAGAGAACCGCTTTAAGGGGCAGTTCAACGTGTTTGTGTGTCTTGGATACTTGGCCTTTTTATTCTTACATAATTTCCCGTCATTCTAACACCTTTATGTTAATTAAACAGTGCTGTTTTTTTCAGCCAGAACATGAATATACGGAACCGCAGTGTATGAGTCTGCAACCTCCCATGCGTCTCCTGATGAGAGGTTCTGGATGTGGGAGGCGTGGGTCCAGATGCCACTGCAACCTGTAACAGTGTTTGCTGTTCATGGAGTTATGCTTCACGGAGGTCAAATTAGCACAACCCCTCTGTGACCAGAGAGCAGATTATTGAGCTGCTATCGGAGGTCCTGGAGATTTTTAGGGTAGACTGATACTATTCTGGCCTGTGACCTTCACACTGGACATTTTCCTTTGATCTCTTCTTGCATTCGGTCACAGGAGCAGGAGGCTGCCAGAACCATCTCCTTCACATCTGCTGTCGCTTTCCGAAAGATAAGAGCCTGCTTTTATTTCCGTTAGCAAATTGGTTGCATTATGGGAATTGCTGCTGAATTGGAGGCTCCTCTGAGATTTCGCCGTTCCTCTGTTGAAAACTATGTTTAATGCAAATACTTAAGATGCACAAAACAGTGTGAAGCGCAGTGATTTACCTACACTAAAATAATGAAAAAAACTTTTTGTGGTGTATATTTTTGCAATAACGTCACTATATTTCACACTACTTTAAAATGAACATGGTTATAAATTCATACAAACGACATGTTGGAAGACAAATGCATGAGCATCTTGCTGTTTATTTAATGCATAATCTGCATCAAATCGTTCAGTTGAAATATGGTGCTGAGAAGTTTAAAGTTTCCTTCAGTCACGGAGGAGGAGTGGCGTGTTGCTATTTGTATACAACTCCGAAAACCTGACTGTGTGACAAATTTGGCTCAGGATATGAAGCCCATGATTCAATATTTGCACCCAGGTGCAAACTGCTGATACAGTCTGTGATCGCTGTGGCAAATGAAGCTTCCGCTCGCTGGACTCAACAAGAGCACCCAAACCTCTCAGTGGCACATCAATACATTTTTGTACCAGTTATACCTCAATAATCATTTATATCTGTGTGCAATATGGAAATTATGAAGCTGCAATTTTTCGCTTGTTCCACGTACCATTGAGTCACGGAAGAATTCAAAGCAGCTGCCATGTTGAGGGCCATCCCATGAGCAGTTCTCCAAAGACTTCCCTCCTTTTTCTAGAGTTCAAAGGTCAGTTATGACTAGATGTATGTCTTCTTGCAACTGGGAAGTTAATTAAAAGGGCAACATACTACAGTTAACAATGCATTTCTCTTCCCTGTTTTCATCTCAATTTAGCTGTCTCCATTTCTGAGTCATGCTCGGCGGTCGGCAGCCCTCCCCCGTGTGATCCAGGCAGCAGGGGCCAGCTGGTTGCCTGCTTCGTGCTCCCGACAGCTCATTCTGTAGCTCTCACACTCTGAGGCACAGGGCACTTGTCTCACTGTTGGCATCCGGCCACCCACAGACACACGAAAACGTCCGCGGGTGGCACTCACAAGGCTCAGCTATTCAGGCCAGGACCACTGATGTGCTGCCACTGCAGAGCTGCTCCACCACCATCACTGGTCGGTGTAAATCAAGCATTGTTCTGCATGATTTTCTGCATAATCTCAGGCACTTCCAGAATCTCCATATTTGTATTTACATAACGGCTGAAGCCTAGTGAGACAAAAGCCACTTTTCCTTAACATTTTAATTGAGTGCTAATTAAAGTTCATATTTAGCACCTATCTATAGATATGTTTTGGTAAGTAAATAGTAATAAAATATTTGAAATGTTGCAATATTTAAGCAGTAATAACGTGACAAAAAAACACTGTTATTTTATACCTGCAAAAGTTTACTGCATGGCAAAGCTTTCATAAAACAAAAAATTTATTGCATACACTGAAAATATGTCCATTCAAAGAATTTCATTTCAAATTCCTATTTTAATTTGAGAGCCATTTATTTGTGATTACAAAGACTGAATCTGAATTTCATGCATCACCTGACAGCTGAGCAAGAGTTTGAACAGATTTACCTATTATATATACGCAAGTTACTGGACACTGCCTGGGTCAAAAAGGTGTCGTAGTGGAAAGGTAATAAGTGATAAAGCATTATATAATCACCAAACTGTTTTACCATTAAAGTGGTTGTATTTAGCAGTCCTAGTCAAGTGAAAAGGAAAAAAGTAAGCATGTGCGCGTGCGCGTGCGCGTGCGCGTGCGCGTGCGCGCGCGTGTGTGTGTGTGTGTGTGTGTTTGACAAAAAAAAACATAACCAAAAACATAACCTGGGGTGAGAAGTACATTGGTGCCACAATTCAAGTGTGTGGCTTGAAAAACAAAGCTACATAAAAATAAGCAGAGATTCAGCTTTATAAGATATAGAGATTTTCTTGAAAGCAAGTGGCAGTGATTATTAACTGGTGTTCAGCTGACACACACACACACACACACACACACACACTATTTCAGCTGAAACACATGTCTTTGGACTGTGGTGAGTAAACAGGAGTTCCTGGAGCAAACCTGTTAAAAGTACGCTGACAGCTACACGGGAGCCATGAAAGAGCTCTGAGTGCAGGTAGACAACAAAGCAGAAATTAATGAAGGGAAAACTGCTTGCTTTGTTATAATTAATGTTAACTACTGAATTTAGTCCATTTTAATTTGTCAGTCATATTTTATCATATCACCTGTGGGGTGCAGACATGTACAAAAAAAATCTTTTACTGCCGACACTAATGAAAATTATTTAAGATAATTTAAGATTATTTAAGAAGTTCAAACTGCGAGTGTTTTTCAGGAACACATTATCTTCATAAGAAGGGGTACAGTTGTAATTACTTGTCATTTACACAGCTCAGTTCCATGTGTATGTATCATCTGCAATTACCTACATTAAATATTTTAAACGAACCAAACGCAAAGGAAAGTAATTACAACTTTTAAATGGATAAGGAATTACTTCATCACGGGAGTCAAAATAAATATAGGCACAGCAAAAAGGATCTTGACAAAAAAAGATACAGGGAATCACAGTTGGATGTAAGAAATAAGGCCATAATGAAAAAGGGCCACTGGGCTTTTGGCTGGAGAAACAAGAGGGACCTGGTACCCCAGGAAGAAAGACAGCGCAGCAGGAACATGGAGCAAATGCTTAATAAACGGCTATCTCCACCTAAGACAAGCAGCTGGCATATATCACGCACCATTTCTCCGTCCATTATATGAAACTTATGCGTAACGCTTGATATTCTCAGTTAAACGCGCTACGAATATGTTTGCCCGTCCAGGATCAAAGATATCCATCTCTCCGTTTTCATTAACTGCTCGCCCAGTTCAGAATCAGGGCAGGCTAATACCTTTCCTGGAAGCTAAGGGTGTGACGCAGGGTGCACCCTGGAGGAGAGGCCAGTGCAAAATGAATTTTTTGAAAATTATATATACTTAATTTGAGTACACCAGTAGAATACAGTGCCAGTTAATAACTTAGTTATTGTTTCATTTGCCGCATTTTTTGTACATCCTTTAGATAAGCATCTAGGCTATTCATATCACATTGTACTCTGGTATTTGATATATCCATGAATAATCTCATTAAAAGAGACATTAAATAACCACAGCCATAGTTTTGCAATGGCGACGCGTCTAAGAGCTGACAGCCCCCTCACTATGACGTGAGACTGCTGACTAATCGTTTTGTGATGTATACACTTGTATGGATTCAGTGATGGATTTTTATACTCATTCCATCCACGGTACATTGGGCAGGTTACTAAAAAGTACACATTGCTGTGACACGTTTAAATATTTCTAATGCGTTCTGAATGGAGATATAATTGCTGGCTCCACCTCACTGGATACTTAAATGCTAAACTGAGACAAATCTATTTCATTCCACAGATGTGACAGGGAGATGCGTATCTAAAGAACATTAGTCCACTGGTGGACGGAGACTCAAAATGTCTCCTAGGGTTTGCTGGGTAACAAGTTGCCGGCTGTGACTGATACCAGTAATAGTGCAGACATTGTCAGGACTGACTGCATGACTATCAAATGTGCCAAATGCTTCTCAGAAACTTTACCCCAAACCAAGTGCAGCCTTTGTATCAAGGAGGAAAAAGCCAATTTGTCAGTGTGGTGAAACTAAATTCTGTCTTTCAGGTATCTGTTTCAAAATACCCCCAGGAAATCCCTGCCTGTAAACATGAGGAGATTATGGCTGATATAATAGCTGCACTTTACTGTACATCCCAAATGAGATTAGACTGGCCTGAACTGCCAATTTCTCCCACCGCCTCCCCTTTTTTGTGTGAGAAGGGCCATAATTCTAAATCTCACAAAGTAAAGATCACAGGATTTAGGTGCAGAAAGAAAAGCAGGGTTTTGTATTGAGTTTCACTAAAAAGAGGTCAGCGCACAGAAAAAAAAAGTAGCTGGGGGCTCCATCCTAAGGATAACAAAATGTGCCAGGATCATCCGCTGCCTCTGGCCTCAGCAGAGGGGGAAAGTCCGCTGCCTAGAGCGGAATTACCCAACGGATCGGTTTCCCGCCGACACTTGCCGTTTGCATCTGCCCAGCTTATTAAGCGATCCTCCTGACCCGGTGGAGGCCCGTTCTCAGTTCTTGGCTCCCCCCCTAGGACTGGGCCACAAATAGGGGAATTTAATCAGCGCTGTGCTCAAAGACTGTGGCTAAATCCATACTGACCTCTGTCCAGGGAGGCTTGATTTGTGTGGCGCCCCGTTGCACCGCAGGGGACCTGAGCAGCTACTGCTCCTCACTAGCAACACCTCCCTCCCCCCATCCTCCCAAGTTGAGCATCAATGGAAGCATCACCCCAGTTCCGGGAAAGCAGCAGAAGCAGCAGCTGAAGACCAACTGGAACTGCGATTTTACGCATCTGAGCGCCGCTAATTACCATTGCAAAGTTATGCAATCTTCCTGTTATCTTGACAACTCTTTGCTGGTCTTAAGGGATGAGCATAGTAGTCAATTGTCTTAACTGTCGGCTTTAATGGTTGCTTGGGGCTGCTGCTCTTAAAGAGTATGATTAGGGATATGTTTCCATATCTCTACCCCGGCCTCCGCACGTGTACAGCTGTGCACCTTCGTGCCGCTCTCCGTCTGCTGCGACGCCTTTTGCAACGGGCCCCACTCGCCTGGGTGTAAAAGTTTGCACCTCAGGTGTCAGCCTCTGAGGAGGAAAGGTGTTTTTCCACGTAACACAAAGGTTTCCTTTCTTCTTCTCTCCACACAGGACAAACTCGCCCTTTGGGGTTTCAAAACACCAAATCTTATTCCGAATTCTGACTCATTACTTTATTTTTAACAATGTTTCTCTAGCTGTTGATCAGAAATGTCAAGAAAGCTTAATACAATGATTATTATTATTATTATTATTATTATTATTATTATTATTCTGTAAAGTTCTAAATAGACATGTACCAAGGTCCTTTGTTTTAGCTCAGAGATTAATATATATATTTTTTTCCTAAGAACAATTTTGCTGCTGCTCTTCAGCAAGGCCTTATGTGAATTCCTGTGTTTAAAACCATTTTCCCGCATGAGATTTTTTTTCTCTTATGTATGTTAATAAAGGAAGGTAGTCATCATGTGGAATACAATTAAAATGAACACATTGAAAACACTCGTTTTAAATTAAATTGCTCTCCTTTTTTGTTCAATGGCCACATGAGGAATTTATGAAGATGCCCTGGTTTTTAACATTTGCTGCATGGTAACATTTCCACATGCCTCTTCCCACATGCCACTTACATCTCCTGCACCAAGCATAGCACTGGCGACAGTCATCCCTCCTTGTGTCATGAGATGAGGGTAAAAAAAAAATTCTGTGTTACATTCAGACTGTAGACAAATTAATTTTGTATAAATTCACTTTGCCAGGTTCCCATGGAAGTGCAAATGGGCAGCACTAAGCTTTCCCTCGTTTCATCACTGATCATGAAATGTCCCACCTTTCCTCTGCTTGCATTTTTCATTCCTTTCCCAGCGCAGAGGAGATGAAGTTAGCTGGGACAGACAATGTACATTCTGGAGACTCCATGTTCCGTGGTGCGTCAATGGAAAGAAGGGTGTGAATTGCGTGCAGAACAATATTGCCACCAAGTGGCACAGTCCAAAGCTCACCCTAACCCGTACATTTAAACAAAAAAATCACACACTTGCTTGGATTTATGCAAAAATTTATAGAGATGGACAGTTTGGGGTTTTCTACATTTATAATATATGCCATAAAGAACATTATTACAAGATACTGCATTGTTCTTTTAGTAGTTTACATGGAATAATTTTACTTTCATTGAAAGAACATTGAAAGAAATGTTACTAATGTTATAAAATTGTGAGGATGGTTTATTTAAAGAAAAAACCTCTAAATACTTATGTATAAAGGAACTGTTTTAAAAAGCCACTTGACAATAACTATTGGCAGCAGGAAGTACAATAGTTAGCGTTCCTGTTTATTAAACAGCCCAGGTTTGAATCCCCACTCTGGCTGTAGTACTCCTGAGCATGATCCTTACCCTGAAGTGGCACGGTAAAGTTACCCTGTTGCATAAAATGGTAAATAATTTAAAAGTTAAAAAAGCTTTAACATAATACAGATGGGTGCAAGTCTACCCACAATCCCTTTCTAGAGGTCACTCCAAAGTCAGTTTGTACACTTTGCCAGAGCCCTGAGAAGTGTGACTCCGAAAAGCAGAACATTTCTGCTAGAGGCACATCAGGCGGAATGGACTGAGAAGTTGTAGGGTTCCATTTCTGCATGAGCTTTGCTAAGCTGTTTCAAAGGGCATTATTAAAAAAATCCAAATCAGCTTTTTATTTTTACAACTGAGACGTGCCTCTTCCTTGACTCTCCATGGAAAGTTGACTCATGGAGGTGATGCACCAGTGAACCCTCATTGAGGACAAGAGTGTAACCGAGTAAAACATTCTAATAACACCATAATATTCTGCAAAAGATAGATAGATAGATAGATAGATAGATAGATAGATAGATAGATAGATAGATAGTTTTTTTTTAATCTGGAATTTGACAGCAGCCTAAAGTATCCACCTCTCCAACGTGAATGATTTTGCAATGCAGGATTTTTTTGCAATATCACTGCTCTGAATTACACCTTTTTTGGAAATGTAAATGTAAGCAATATTATATATTTTATAATATTATTTAATATTTTAATTTTATTTTTTCCACATGGTACCTTACAAAAACGTGAGGATTTATTATTTATTTCCAATAACTGCATGAGGCACTTGTGCTGGTAATAGAACAAGTGTTCATCTAAAATGGATTTAATTCCTACAAATGTATCCATTTGTTGTCCTGCAGGGATGCCCTACCAGTAAGTTTTTGTTCCACTAAGTCTTCGGTTGAGCCTAAAACAGCTGTAATTGCACCAACTGAACTTTTCCCTGCTTACGCCTGTGGATATTTTTAGAGCTGGAAAATCCTAACTGTAGTCCTCCCAAATCTTGACTGGATGCCCTGGATTTGTAGGAAATGTGTTGAAAGTCAGAGAGGCGTGCAGCAACAGTCACTTTACTGCTACGTACTCATATATTCGTTTCACTCGTGAGTTTTTTTTTTTATACAAGTCTTTAGTGCATTGAATACACCGGGAACAAACCTTCAGTTTGCAACTTGGAGAAAGAATAAAAGCTCTTGTGTGCATTATGTTCATGGTGTAAGACTGTTTGTTCAGCGCTAAGACATTGAATCCTGGTTTTGTGGAGAATGATGTCAAGTTCTGGCTGGCGGTTCTTAAAAAGTTGATGGCAAAACTGAAGACTATTATTCTATGTATTCCCAGAGGCGGCGACTGCCTAGCAACCTCCTTTGCGCTGCCCAAATGCTATTTCTACACATTTATCAGTGCAGACCATTCGACTGAGGAAATGAAATGGGGAGTGGAGGTTGTAGCTGGACAGTGTAATTTTACTGGCTTTATCTGAAATTACCTTAGCCTTATGTTAGCAAGTTAAAAATGCAACCAGGAGAAGCGCTATACTTTAACTACATGATTTATAGTAGACCTCCAAAAATACAATGTGGAAATTTTAAATGATGAAACCAAGAAGGCAAAGCAGAACACTGCAGGGGGTAAGGTTCCATAGAGTGGTTTTTAAGGCACGCAAACTTCATGTCAGAACAGAAAATTAATCAAAGGATAAAGAGGATAAAGTTGGAGGACTATCGATGGAGACATGCTACCGCTGGGCCTGCATGAAGAAGAGCCCCAAAAAACAATTTTCTTTAACCTGCATGTAGCTAAATGCTCCAGATGCAGAAAATGAGGGCAGATTGTGCTGCCAGTTTCAAGTTCCAACCAAAATGTGCTCACATGCGCAAAGTACTTAGTGAGGTAACATCATTACTAACACCCTGGACCCAGTATACAAACCTTTTTGTAATGCAGAGATTATACTGAATTTCAGTTGTGTATGGGTGGGCGTGCAGTTTAATTATAAATATGCAGAAAGTCTTATTAGAATAGCAATGCATTTTCTTTTACTGTAATTCAGACCTTTGAAAAATATATCAGAAAACAACACGGTTTAATTGTGCAGCATAATAAGTAAAAACCTTTTTTTCTCTGAGCCGGAGTACAATTCTTGGAAAAACCGCATTTAAGAGGAAGAATATTCTTTTTTTAGACTGTCCTTACCCTGTAATTTATTCTTTGAGAAATGTTCATGAAATCGTTCATGGAAGCACCTGAATCTTAGAAAGAATAAGTGCTTTCTTGGCTATTTCAGCAATCCATGTCTGGTTTTCAGCAAAGGTGCACAGCTACCGTTCTTGGCTGAGCAGATGTGACGACGTCACCCCCTCACATCTCCGTGGTTGCCATAGAAACAGTCCCACTAGTGAAAGTGCCCTATCACTAAGAAGATTTACACTTGACAGAAGAGCGCAAAACAAGGCCCCTTTCCTTTTTTTATTCGCAATACACGAACCTCTTTTTGCTGATGTATCACTGCAGCAAAACACTGAGTTTATAGCAAATATTTGCAGTCAGTCAACAAGATCTATGTTGCATAAAGGCTATTTCACATTCCCGGTGTAAAGCACATATGAATAAGATGAAATCAGAATCTTACTCAGAATAATCACACAAATTAATCAGCTTAAATGTCTTTAAACAAGTGCTTATAAAATGATTTACTGGTTTTAAACATTTCTTTATTCCTGATGACTATTAATTTGTTGTGTTTTATATTTAATCACACCCCCCCCCATTTCATCTACCTTTTTCAACAAAAACATCAATGCTTAGCAGCTGTGGTGGGATCTGAGACATACCCTAAAATAATAACAAGGGATTGGGATCCTGAAAAAGCACTTAAAATTACAGAAAAGCTGGCTCTTTTCCCAACCAAAAAACCCAGCACGTGTAGCACAAAATCCACCTGGGGGGTGACCACTTCATACCTACTGACTTATACGTTGTTTATGGTATATGTCTGTTCACTGCCATACAGCAAAACTTTTAATCTTGGCCATGAAAAGACTCTGAAGGGCAGCAAGCATATAACTGCTCTCTTGCTTGTACTTTTTAGGCATCCAGTACTTGCGAGCGCCGTATGGGAGACACATGGCCCATTCAGCCTGCTTCCTGTCCAGGGCTCACATTACGAACGAGTCTTGGAATGGCGCTTGTTCTCTCCCAGCCCCGCTCATTTCCTCTTGCCCACTTGCCTATTTTGGCTCACCAGTCATTCCTGTTTATATTTCTGTAGGGAAAGGACATTCGTGAAAAAAAAAAAAAAAGTTTTCCTGGAAAAATGCCTGGGTTTCTGCTTTGCCAGAATATTTTTGTTGATTTTAAGGGTACATGAGCGCATTTTGTCACAAGCCGGTCCCTATACACCTTGCATAAATACATAAAAGATTAAACATGAAGACATTAGCACAAAATACCGTTCTTTACTTGCCAGCATTTTTAAATTATAATGTTATGTTTTTATATTTTTAAATATAATTAGTTGCTTTCTATTTTAATACTTGTTTGTTGTGCTTCCTCAATTGGCTGGAAACGTCTGACAGTATATAATTATAAGAAGCTCAGGATTAACTTTTTATGACTTCCTTGACTTTTGTTAATAAACTCACCAGGGGGTAGTGCACACAGCAATTTGATGTATTTATGTGTATACTTGGAAGTTTCTGTTCAAACTTTTGATAAAAATATAATGCATTATGCAAAGTCAATAAACACCTGACATGTTTCTTTTGTAAATCATTATAAATAATACACATAGTGCCCTACAAATGTCCTTATTTGTCCCCTTTTTCCTGCAGGTACTGTTATACTGTTAACTTTTAATGGCCCCTGTCGGCCACAACTGCATTCTAAAAATAAATCATAGCCTTTAGGTTTGCATCCTGAACAAAAGCAGCAAAGGGTAAAGCTCCCAAATAGCCCGGGAGTAGAAATAACCCAGCTTTACTTTATGTTCTGTCGAGCGAGCCGAAATAGCTGTGCTTCTGGTGAGTTATGACTGTATTGTTCAAAAAAAGGAGGCGCTTTTCAGACTAACGCAAATAACTCGCCATCTGATCAGGGACAGAAGCATCTGCAGGGAACCTTGCCCATCACCCAGCTGACAGTGTAACATCAAACCACATTTTGGTGTTTCTGAAAATGAAAAAGGCAGAGATCCAGCAATTTTTCCAACAGGAAAAAGAAGTAGATCTGACATTGGTTTTTCCCACAGACAGACAACAGATAGGTGAATGTCCAAAGGAGATGCCCTAAAAATGACTGAAAAAACTTTTTCATTCCGCCATTGGCTTGCCTGTGTTCACGCTCTGGGTGACAGGTGTATTAGCTGTTGCATATGGTCATCTTATGTATTCCTCAACACTAGAAAAAGAAGGATGCAATATATAAAGCTTGACTAATGACCAGATGCTGTTAAAATACATTAGCAATGAAATGTCAGTACTGCTCCATACATACACACTTACATTTATTCCTTTAACAAAGTGCTTTTCTCTCACAGCACCTGAGCAGGTCAGGCATGTGTTTGAATCCAGCTCAGTCTCTGTGGGGTTGGAATTTTTCTCCCTGTGGGTTTCAACAGTCCAGTGACATGTGTTTCAGGTTAATTGGTCACTGTACACAGCAGTTCCAAATCCTAGCCCGCACTGCTTCTGCAATAGGTTCAGGAGAAGCAGTTAATGAATATGGATGGATTTTTACCACAGGCGTATAAAAAATAACGCTGTTTACATTAGTTTTTTTTTCATAGAAAGCTCTGAAAGTTAAAAAAAAAACTTTAGTTATTGATAGTGATTATGTGAAATACAGCGTATTTGCTATGTGGGCCTTGTTCCTAATTGCTTTTGAAACTTTTTGCATTTCACAAGTGTATTTATTTAGGGGGGGTACAGCAAGTAGTGCTGCTGTCAGGTAGTGCCCAGACTGTACAGGTGTGAGTTCAAATCCAGCTCAGTTTGTGTAGAGGTTCTCCCCAAATCTGTGTGGGTGTCCATCCATGAACAAAATGTGTTTCAGGTTAATTTTAATTTTGCACTGTAAATACTGTGTGTAGCTGTCCAGTACTGTCTATAGCTGTCCAGTACTGTCTATCTGACACCTAGTGATTGTGGGACACACACACACACACACACACACACACACACACACACACACACACACGTGTAAACTCCTCTCATGATTCATTGACTGACTGTGAAGTCAGCCGGATTCAGACAAAGTAACAGAATGGTTCACCTGTACCCTAAACAAGTTCTATATTTAAAGGATATTGTATGAAAGTGTCTGTTTTCTATTTTTGCTTGTGA
Source organism: Arapaima gigas (assembly GCA_900497675.1). Classification (NCBI taxonomy): domain Eukaryota; kingdom Metazoa; phylum Chordata; class Actinopteri; order Osteoglossiformes; family Osteoglossidae; genus Arapaima; species Arapaima gigas. The sequence goes on from UFQX01000046.1 coordinate 47,612, forward strand.
TTATCAACTGATTGACTAACTACAGACATAAATCTTTGAGTACTTGCATGACTGATTTAAAAGAAAAAATGTTAGGATAACTATGGTTAAGGAAACTAAAATATCTCTAAAATAAACAAAAATTATACAAACTTAATGTAGTGAGCACATTTAGTATATGTTCATGTTTCTATTCCCCTTTTATCAGGGGAGCCTCCTGTAGTGAAAGATGCCCTGAACTGTATAATAAGTACTGAGTTTAACCTTTCAGCTCCTCTTTGTTGACACTGCTGCCATCTTTAAATTAGAAATTTTTCTCTCCTCTTGTACAAGGGAGTATTTTTAGACTGTGACATAATAGCAGCACAACTGTCCGTTTGCCCTATATATCCCTGAGCAGATGTTTCAGATGCCTTTCAGTGGCATAAACCCTCACATGCTTGTCTTTTATGGTTGGCCAGGCAATATGTGCAAACTTTATCCCTTAATGTGTGTCGCGCCAGCGGCTCTCTGCAGCGCAACAAAATAAAAAAACAAAAACAAAAAAAGGGCAGTAGCCATTTTTTGTTGCTTCACTGGAGTGTTGAGGGCTGCAATGGAGGCTTATTTTACCCTTTTTTGCTTACATTCTGGACTGATGAGTGAAGGTTATCCATAAACAAGGTCTCAAAGTCCTGCTGCGAAAAGACCACATATAGAGTCACTTATTCCAACTTCTATTCTTGTCCCCACAGTACTGTTCTGTACTGCAATGCAGAAGACAACTTCACTGTTATAAACCTATGTGTATAACAAGTTTTGTTAAATTTAAAAGACATGTGTTTTACCTTCTTTGGTTTGTGTATGAAATACCATCTGTTAAATGTCAAGCTCTCTCCAGTTAAACTGACAAAATCATGAAAATATATTTATGATAGGTAACAATGAATGCCTTAAATTATCTTTTGGCCGGGAATCCAAAAGTCATGAGCTTTGAGTTTTTACCACAGTAATGACTTAGATCAGCTGCCTTTAATCCCTTCAGAGCAGTACTTTCTTCAACCATGTGAAGTAGCAGAGGAAGATCTGGCCTGGTGTCTAAGCAGTTTTCATAGCTCATTTTGCTTGTGGAAATTGAACCAGCTTGTCTTCTTCTTAGGCTCTGCACAAAGTTTAGACATTTTTATCACTGCTTGATGCTAAAATAAAACCACAATCAAAACAATTTTAAAACTTTGCAATTAGTGGCTGAAACTACATAAAAAAATACAATATGAACCAATTGTGAAAGAATTGGGTTTTTTTTCTTGACCTAAGAAGGTGCTTGCAAATGCTTCTATTTACCAAAACTGAGTGGACTTCCCTTCCTACCTTCACAGTGATGTAAATACAGTTTGTATTGTCTAGAAGCTTATTTATTCATTTTTATTTCTTCGCGGAACCACAAACCAGCTGTTGCTGGCTGTCCAATCATTTCGTCTTCTTCCATTTTAAAAGGACACCACCCAGGTGTGATCTTGTCAGGGCACTGCAGGAGGGATCCTGGATCCTAGGCGACACGCAGAAATGTTACATTCCACCCCATTTCCCCACCCACTGACAAGAACTGAGAGATTAGTGTGTAGCACCCTTTATGTATGTCTCAGACTGTCAGAAATGCAGTTATTGTACTTACTGACAAAACATCTTTTCCACTATATCTGAACTTTGGTAGAAAGGATTTTGCAGTTTGAGATAGGAATTAAGATTTAGCAACAATTTTATGTGTGGTTATATTCTATAGTAAGAAGAAGCAATTAGTGGAACTTTATTTTACTCAAAAGTGTAAAAAAAAAATGCTCCTAAGAAGCTGAGAGCTGGTTATGTTAAGTCTGGTCACAAACTGAAGTAAAAAAAAGAGAATCTCATGTTTCACAAAATTTAAACTAAGTTTAACTGGTGTCCATAAAGGCAACTCTTGGTGCAAACACTACATGTTAATGTTACTATTAAAAAAAAATATATATATATATATACACACACACACACACACACTTGCACCTCATGCTCTGAGATGTGGATGCAACAGTGAAAAGATTTGTAAGATATATTTGCAATCCTTTGTAATTTGTAAATGAAATATTAAAAGTGGCAAATGTAGAGTTTAGTGACTAAAAGAACTAACATACTGCTGTTAGACAGACAGAGACTCTCCTGGATGGCTTATCCATCTCACTGACAACATTTTATATAGTCCAAGTGCAGGTCAGCCATGTTCACACAGCAAAAGTCCTGTCCAGCCTAGCTTTTACTTACCCTGCCCTTTGGAATGGAATCGCTCTTTTCATGAAATTACGGTAATATGAAACTATAGTAATGTGATATATACATAACACTGCCAGATACATTGTACATGAAAAGTGAACGTGCCAAGTTTTGACAAAGAAATTCTACATTTGTCTGAGTGAAACCCTGGAACTGTAAAGCCAATGTGTGAAAGTTGCCAAGGTTCAAACATTTTAAAATTGAAGAGTCTGGGGAGCACTTCCAAGAAGCTGTCTCACAATAGTAATGCCAATCCCACCAACGGAAGGAGGGGGCTTCCCTTCACTGGAAGCATGTATTCATACAGGTAGAAACAACAGACACTGTTAAGGCACAGGAAAGACCTCTAATCTCTATTAACCAAGAACATTTTTTAAAATTTTTGCAGTGGAAGTGCCTCAGTTTCAAACTTTCTCTGGGGGGGGTTGCATTTATTTCCAACTAAACTTTTTGGAATATTGTTCACAAGATTCTTTGAACATTTTTAAAATTAAATTTGGAACAAAAGGATTAGTCTAAATATTAAGTATAAAGTCAATACAAAATTATTCCTTTTAATCCCTTTCCTCAGTCTTCATTCTACTCAAACTCTTTGCGGTATTTCACATTGTCAACCACTGGATCCTACTTTCTCCTATAGAACAGCTTGGAATCAAATGAACAATATCGAAATCTTACCTGTCAGGTAGAGCTCACCAGGTGGTTTGGTATGGCTCTCTGTCTTCATATCAATCTATTTCAACTGGTGTTTCTCAGGGCTCAGTGCTGGGTCCCTTACTCTTCTCAATCTACACTGCTTCCCTTCCCTCATTGCTTCTTGAGTATTCTATTACATCTATGTTGATGATACCCAGCTCTATTTCTGTTTTTCCCATGCAGTTATAGATATGTCTGAGACACAAGCTATGAGAGGACATTTTTTTTTCATGACTGGTCACTATCAACAACTCAGCCTCTTGAAGAGCAAGAGTCTTCACTTCCCAGAAGGATGATCCACATGTTGAGAATTCTCTTTCAAACTGGACAATTGGTTAATTTCATCTGCCTTATTAGTCAGTCACCAAAAGTAACAATCAAGTCAGTTTTGCTTCTCTGAACATGGTGAAGCCACAAGCGAATCCTGCACGTACATCCTGCAAAACATCCACAACATCTGCTCATATCCTACAACACCTTCTGATATACCAGGCCAATAGCAATATCTAGTCTAGACTACTTCAACTCCCTCCTGTGTAGTTTACCAGCCTCTGCCATCAAGAATTTTCAAAAGCAATGACATAAATTGTGTTTGACCTACCAAAGCATTTTGTTGCACCCCCCAACTACTGGCTTCCTGTAGCTGCTTGTATCAAGTTGGAGACTGTGGTTACAACCATCACAGGATCTGCTCTCCATTACACACAGGAAGGGATCATTGACTTTGCCCCAGCCACTGCTAAATTCATCTACCTGTGCACATCTGGTGACCCCATATACATGAGGACAAAATCAAAACCCCTAAGGTCGTCCTGTTTGACTCCAATATGGTAGAATAAGTTTCCACTTGACCTCAGAACTGCTGAATCACTTTCAACATTCAAAAATAGTCTCAAAACATCTCTTTTGAACTCACTTCTCTCGATCTCCTTGCTGCTCCATAACCTTACATTACATTAACCTCAAATACAGTAATCTCTCCATATCCAAATCTAATTTATTCCTGAAAACAGATTGAATACTAAATTTTTCAGTTACCAAATTTCCTCTTCCTAAGAATGGGGGAAAAAGTAAAAAGTAATACAATCCGAGCCCATTGGAAAACATCTAATATACTGTTATTACACCTGATATGACTATCAACCTATGATTTCAGTGTGATAAAATATTCTATCAAATATTTTAAATACCAGTTACCTAATTAGAAAACATTTAATGTTGTTATTAATTTGCACATTTACATCATGTGGCACAGTGTATACAGTACATTTACATGTTAGTGCCACTTTAAAGGAAACAAGGCCAACAACTTTTACTGGATACTCATAGAATGAATTGGAGAAAATAGGCTTATGAAGTTTGAGTGAATAATTCAGTTTAAATCAAAAGGATGCTGTGCAAACATGGACAAAGTGAGTCACAAGACTCATGAGAAAACTGCCGGAAACAACTGAGACACCAACGTACACAAGCGAGCACATTTAAAACCAAAATCAGTATACACTAGGGTACAATATGTACATTTTTTTATTATAGTACTTCAACGTATTTGTTGGGTTTTTTTAATACATCTTGTTTAATTTAGGAAGTTTTTGAAAAAAAAAATTGTCATAGCCAAGTGTTCATACAGATATAGATATTTAGGTAGATTTTCATGAGCTGTCTTGGTAAAAATTTGGATCTAGGGAGTTCAGATAGCAAGGGATTCCTGTGCCTTGTATTTCCTACCAGTTCACATATATGCAACCAGGTCTATAATGTAAACTAACAAAAAAAAGGGAATTTTAGACAAAGTGACTGTACACTGAATGCTGATTTAGAGAAAACTGTCTGCTAAATGAAATGTAAAAGTATTCAGTACTTCCTGCTAATTTCATCTATTAATTCAGTTAAAAAAAAACTATTATATTGCACAACTTTACGTGAAGTGTCAAAGCAAAAAAAAAAAAAAAAAAAAATTCAACTCCATTAATGCACGATTGCTTTAGAAACAACTTCATAGTACTTTATTTGTTTTAACCTTTACATAAATTTTATATCCATTTAGATGGATCAATATTTTGTGTATTAACTGTTATATCAAATGTGTCACACTGTTGTACACTTACCAAATTTATCTGAAAAACCATCATACCCATGCTTCTGTTTCCCCTCAAATTTTGAACACACTTTGCGCATTACAGCAAAAGCACCAAACCACAGGGGCCAGGTGTGTGTTTTCCAAGCTGTCATGAGTTCATTGGAACCATGTTAATACCGTGTGCATTGGCATAGGTGAGAAGAACCTTGGCCCTCCTCTCAATTACATCTATGAGCTTCTCTATCCCCTGCCGACCTCCATGGCTCTCCCAGTACACCTGGTCCAAGAAGAGTGACTGAAGAAGCCTTTCACGGAGATGATAGCTGCTCAATATGCTCATCACCTCCTCAGGTAACCTTGTGAAGAGAGAGGCAAAGACACTCAACAAGAACAAGAAAGAGAACAGAAAAATGAAGAGAGAAGAGCAATGCCTTTTTCTAAAAACAATGAATCTAAAGTTGACTGAATATCTTCTCCACAGTAAAGACTGCAATGCCATCGATAAACTGTACGTGTTACACATCACACAATAAAAGCTAATTTTACCCTGTTTTTCCAAGTCAAGTTCATTATCCAAAAAAAGTTATGAATTTTGTACATCTGCAATTCTATTTTTCCCCCCACTTAATTTCCATAGCATGTCAAATGTATTTCATTAATAAGGTCTCATATGACAGTTGCATTGTTTAAACATTGAATACAATTATAATACTGCCCAAATAACAGCAATAATTTTCTCTGGTTAAAATATTAATAATCCAGTGATGAATAGCTTGATGGCACTGATTAAATAAGTTTACATGGAAAAGTATTGGTTAGCAGATGGTAGAACATACAGATAAAACCTACTGAAAAGTAGAAAAGGTTCATTAATCATCATAGCTGTTTACACAGTGTTGCAAGCTGGAAAATGCTGCATATTTGAGACAACTCAAAAGCATTCACGTTTGGGTTATACCACAATTACTTGTTTTCGATCTGCTCACGAAGAAAAAAAACAAATATTTATAAATGTTTCGTCTGCATATGATGAAATGACTGGCTTTTCATACCACTAATAATGAAACAGAGAGGATGTGAAACAATATGGCAGGGATTTGGCAGTGGCAGCTGAGGGCTGTGACTTGGCCAGGGTGTGGCCACACAGTTAACATTCGCAGGGTCCCTTTCCCATGGTGAATGTCTCACGTACTTATTGATCACAAAAAATAACATTTGAAACAATGTTTGGCTCTAGTCTTACTCCCAGAGCAAATCTTGCTGTCATCTATGACATGATATTGGATACTACACCATCACACAAAGGGCTGGTCAGTGTTTTTACTATTTTTTTTTTATTCCCACTGTATAAATCAAATGCTGACCAATTATAAAGTAGTTTACATATTTTTGGAATAAGTATAAAATGTAACTTATTTAGTTACATGTTTGAGGGCATTATTACACAATATATTAATTTTATTCAAAAAGCACCTACAACTCATTTTTTCTGTAAACATTTGTACAAGTCGGGGTCACAGGGTCTGTCCCCAAAAAAAAAAAAAAAAAAAAAAAAAAAAAAAAACAGGCTGCAAGGCCAAGTAGGAAAGACCCTAAACCGTATGCCAGTTTGTCACAAGGCAACCACAAACGCATTGATTCATACCTATCCACCCGTTTTTGTTAACTGCTTATGTGAAACAGGGCTGGGACAGCCCAGAGAATATCCCTGAATAATTGGCTGCTAGGCTATGCAACTGCCCCTGGATGAGATGCCAGTTCATCACAGGGTGACTTATTCATAACCTATGACCAAATAGCCTGAAACACATGTCTTTGAACTGTGGGAGGAAGCCCACACAGACAAAGGGAGAACGTGTGAATTCAACAAACTGGAAAGAAAACCAGAGCAGTTTGCACCCATTCATGCAAACACAGGGTGAAAATGCAAGCTCTGCACACACTTAGCTTCAGTCAAATCCAGGTCAAAACTCAAAGCCCAGGAGCTGTGAGGCATCAGCACTTTCTGCCACCATCTATATACATTTATGCTCATTATATTTAAAAATGTACTCACTCTTTTATTCCCTCCAGTAGTTTAAAATCCAAATTGTCTTCATCTCGGTCGAAGTAGCCTTTGTTGTCGATAAAAACCAAGCGACTCGGGTCGTGTTTCCTGTATACAATGTGTACCAGGCCAATGCTGTCCTGGTCGTTACATTCAAGGTGTCTTCCCAGCTTCACACAGGTGTCCTCTTTGCGAGGTTTAAACCCACAGCAGTTTCTGTCCAGCCGATTATAGATCTATTGGTAGCAGGTGCCAAAATGTTTATCAAGCAAGGGTTATAGTCATACATTTGGTTAATCCAAATCCAATCAAGTTTTGCATAATGTTACTCTAATAAACTTTCATTATGCAAATTCTCTGAACACCCCTTTGTTTATCACCCACTGTCCTTTTAGAATTGTAAAGCAGCAAGAAATAAACATCAATCACGGCACTTCTCTCAGAATTCAAATGTAGCAGGGTTATGACTAAGAACATACCAGGAATATTACTGTCTTTTCTGTGCATGCATATATTGATTTCTACTTGTCCTTAGAATGCCCCCCCCCCCTTTAAGACTTAGTGAGAGTTCACCTGCAACAGGAAGTCAAAGAGGGCAAGTTTGCTCCATTCATAGTGGTGGATACTAGAACACCCCCACTTTGGCTTTGGAGTGACACCTTTGTGCCAACACTTCTGTTTGAGCAAGTGCTGGTAGGAGCCCCACGTCAACTGGATAGAGGACTGCAGGTCACTATCAGCTGGAGCCAAGGACGAGTCCCACAGAACCACCGGGTTGGGCTGACTATCTGGAAATCAATTCAACCACAACTGAGCAACCATGTGCGTCACTACAATGGGATCAACATATTGAACAAAGTCAAAAGAAGGAGGGCATTAAATAAAAAACAAAACATAAAAATCCATTAATTCACAAAACACACCACCTTCACAGTCTCAAAGATACATGACAAGAGAATAAATCGCCATCCTCAACAACCCCGCTATAAACTCTAGATTTCAAATCTCCATGTACAACCAGCCTATCAAGAAATTAAACTAAGGAAACAAGTTAGATTACATCTCTTTTTGCTGTGCTCATTTTGACCTTGGTCTCTATGATACCCTTCAGCCCTTTTAATACTTACATTAACTTCCTCCACAGTGAGATACACAAATTTAAAATATTCCCTGGTTGCAACTACTGACCAAAACACAGGAAACAAATATATCACATTGTCAGCATCCAGTACAGCCTTGGGCTCCCTGTTCCCGTTCACTATCCGCAAAAATATGAATTTTATTCTCTAGTTAAAACTTGGCCCTTAAATGAACAATGTTCCACATGGATGCAAGTCACTTTCACGGAGGTTACAACTGGGCAAAAATTTGACAGGTTCTTCCAAGGTTTCTGCTTTGGATGAGTGGATGAGCAAGATAAAATCATCAACATGCCAACATCTCAGGGAATCACAGCATTAATGCCTTTGGACTACCAAAGACGAAGTAGGTTCCTGCTACAGAACTGGAGAAGCTCAGGCAGCAAAGGGAATGATGTCCTGCTTAGCAGAATAATTTACGGTTTCAGGAATATCCGTGGCCAGCTATGCAATATAGTAAACTCTCCCACTAACTCCCGCATGTGGCCGTGATAGTGGGTAGGGAGTAGGGGGGGGAAGGTACCTTTAAAGAAGCTGAACCTCCTGCACACCGCTGGGACGCTCCTGTTAAGCCCCAGGATTCTGTCCAAATGAAAGGCGAACACTTCGCTCGTGTCCACGTGTCTTTTGATGAGACCACAGCGCCCTTGACACGTGGAATAGCCGGCACCGGGGCCGCTTTCAACACGGGCGTTTGAAGCACCAGCTGTCGCGCTTTCAAACAGCAGTAAACGTCGGTGCTCTGCGCTTGAAACCTCTTTAATCCTGGAGATTTTGCAGTCGGCCAGGAAGCGAAGCGCCTCGACGTCCTCCCGGGTGAACCACGGCGGTGCCCTGCGGCTGTACATCCTAATGGCGCTGTGGCGGTTCCTGGCGGGACTGCCATCATTTTCATTAAGTTTCAGCTTGTTTTGGATAATTATTTCTGATATCCGGCTCGCCTCACTATTAAGTACAACTTTCTGTTTCCATTCAACTTCGTTAATCTGGCCAATGGAATTTATCACGTTCCGATTATTATGCGGGTTGTTGCGGCCGGTTTTTTTCCTTGATTTTGGTCTCACTGTTCCGCGCATTATTGCTGGTTTCTGCCGTTTGGACTTGAGGGTGATGTACACCACGTTGGGTTTTGCGGAGGCCGTCTGCGCCAAATCCTCATTTTGCGCAGTTGGAGAGCCGTCCCGAAAGCCCTCGTCCAGCCCGGGAGCGTGGAACCTCCCGGTGCGTCTGTACTTCTGCTTGTCCCAGGGCAAAACCAGTCCCACTTGGAACACAACAAAAAACACATATATAAAACACGCGGAAGCGATGAGTAGCCTCTTCTTAGAAAGGTGAGCTCCTCTCCTGCACTTACAGATTGTCAAAAAAGTGACTGGCAAAAAAATGAGACCGCGCTTTATATTCCCCGGTCGAATAAAACGCATTTCTATTCCAATTCACATTCCCGCATGATGAACAAGGACGCAGAGTCTGTCGCAGAATTTATTCGTCCCCGCCGTTCCAGCGCGCGGGACGTCCAGCGCGAGACACTTCACTTCATCACGGACCGTGGAAAAGAGGGGGTGTCTCTGCTGTCATGCAGAATGAATACAAACAATAGCTCGCAGATTGGAGAGGGAGGGGGGGAGAGAGAGAGAGAACACACACACACACACACACACTTTTCCCCAATACTGCATATATAAGCACAGACGGAAAAGTGTGTATCAGGGACTTCAGAAGTTTCAAAAAAATATTTGTCTCAGTTATTTTTACATCTTCTATGTCAGTAGGAAAGGGCATATTTTTTATTTCCTTTTAGAGTTTGGTTTGTTGTTAAATAAAGAAAATAATATACTAATAGACCACTTTCCAAAAACCTTGGTCTTTGTAGGTATATAGCCTGGTGCAGGATTAAACAAATATAGGGAACAGGTGCTAAAGATCAGTGAAATAATGTGTAAATTAAACCAAACTGATTAACTGAAACAGAACCAGCTGTAGTGGGAATAAAACTTGGCGAGGAACAACTGAAAAGGTGAGGTTGTGGGGTTGGGGCAGTTTAGTGGTCAAATCTTATACCATAGCAACCAAATATAAAGTGGTCATTCTATGTCAGTAAGGTCTCTCATAAGCAGAAATTTTGCAGCAGATAGGTGTTTCCAGGTGAGCTGTTCTGCAGAAGCACAAACAAATGGGCAAACCTGTGGACCAGAAACTGAGAGCAGCAGATGAGATAATGATGCTTACTTCCCTTTGATGCTGGAGAATGTCTAGAACTGCTATCAGCTCAGGACTAGTAGGAACTGCTGGGACCTAGATTTGGTTTAAAAAGGAAAAAATACCTCCTCACTCTTGAAGTATGGGCAAATTCTTATCCATCATGTAATATCATCAGAGAGGCAGCTGATGGGTCTTAAATTCATTCTGCAGTGTGACAATGACCCCAAATGTATGGAGAACTTGGTTCTTTACAATCTTCAGCAAGAAGAAATTCTGCAACAGACAGTAAGGACCCCACAGAGCCCTGATCTCAATATTGAGCCAGTCTGGGATTACGTGCAGAGACAGAAGCAAATGAGACAGCCTGTCAGCTGGAGAACTGTGGACAGTTCTCCAAAATGCTTGGAACAACCTACCAGCCAAGTACCTTTAAAAAAATATATAAATAAATACAAGTGTATCTAACAGAATTGATGCTGCTTTGAAGGGAAAGGGTGGTCACACCAAATACTGATTTTTAGTTTTTTGTTTACTGCACATTTTTGGAAGTGAATTAATAAAAACTATTCATGGCATTATTATTGGAACAATCTTCACTTTAATTTTTTTGTTTTCCCTACAAATGCCTAAAACCTTTTAACTGTGTAGTATACCAACGCTCCAAGTCTGCATTATCACATCTTGTCCCTATAGGCTCATCTGGGTGCCTATATGCAGCATGCATGCCTATGTAAGATGGATCAAACTTGTACCACTGACAAATCTTTAACCATTTATGCTACAGTATCACCAAATCCCTTTCAAATGGATGTAGTCATTTCAGTAGTTAACATTAGTTATACCAGGGCAGTTTTGGTGTATTACTGTATGGCTGTCTAGCTGTACTCCTTTAGCTCTTTGGTAGCTGTCAAGAACTTAAGGAATGTGCACAACCAAACTTCACGTGCATGCATGCATATGGTTTTAAAAGCAGTCATATAAAATTAAGGCACAATGAGCTGTCATCACTATAGTCATTAAAAACACCAACCAGAACAAATCATTAAACTGTATCAAATCCCAAAGTTCAGTAACTAAATAAAACTCATTACTGTTATGGTCACATTATTTACCTTAAAAACACACATCATCCTAACATTTTGTTTGGTATTAAATATCATTACAGTCACTAGAAATCTGATTAAAGTCAGAGACTCAGCAATTTTCATAACCAAGAATCCCCTTCTTCCCCAACTCCCGGGTAGAATTCTTTGTTAGGCCTAGATTGAGTAACCCTAGGAAGACACACCAGCTGGAACAAATCAATTATCAACACACCTGAACAGCCTGGTCCAACCAGGGGGAACGACCTTCTCGTCTCGAATGAGGCACCCCCAGCGCAGTCTCCGTGACTGGCCTGGACTCCCTACTGCACCTCTCCTTCATCTCGGTTGTGTAGGAAACTACAATTTAGTATTCCCTGAAAACAGGAAAGCAACAATCCTGTTTGACCAGAGGCACTGTAGAAGTAGTTGAGGAATAGGGCCTACCAACACTGTCCACCACTGAACCATCCATTACCTCACCCCCTGCCACTGCTCCCATCTGTCCTGTAACAGCTGTCAATAAAACTGTCTTCAGGCCATCTCTGACATTGTGCTACCCAGTCCCACACCAGTGCTGAGTGGCTTTACTGGGGGCATCTGCTGATAAGATGGATTTCTCCTGTCCTCTCTGCCCCAGTGCTTCAGGAAGGAGGCAGACTGTGATGAAAGAGGTAGACCTAAGTAGCAGCCTTCCTTCTCTCAATCTTAATTCTCCTGGACCTGTCTGCAGCATTGAACACTGTCAACCAACAGATCCGGTTTTCCTCCTTTGTGTGGCTTGGCATCAAAGGAATAGCACTGAAATGGTTTGAATCTTACCTGTCAGGTTGATCTCACAAGGTGGTGTGGCATTCCTCCCTGTCTTCACTTCAGTCTTTCTCTCAACTTGTGTTCTGCAGTTATTTTTCTCCACACCTCTTCCCTTGATTCTGCCATCGCCTTTCACTACTACCAATGATTTTCTGATGAGACCTAGCTTCTTTTCTCCTCCCCTGCAGCTACAGATGTTTCATTTTGTATCGTACTTAGATGAGTGATCACCATCTACGAATCATCCTGTCCAAGACTGAGATACTTCACCTTCCAGAAGGTTCATCTACCTGTCAGGAACTCCCCATTGAATTGGACAATTTACTTGTTGCATCTACATCATCGGTTAAGAGCCTGGGAGTCACAATTGTCTCAAGTCTCTGCTTCTCCCAATGCATCATAGCCATAACCTGTTCCTGCAGATATGTTCTCAGTAACAGCCACAGGATTTTCTCTTTTCTAACAATCCATTCACAACAGATTCTGATCCAGGCTTGGACTACTGCAACTCCCCCTGTCTGGTATTCTAGTTTCAACCATCAAGCCTCTCCAGCTAATCCAGAATGCCGCAGAGTTGGGTTTGACTTCTCAAAGCATTTCTTCGTATCTCCTTTCCTTGTCACTCTGCATTGGTTCCCTGCAACTACCCATATCAAGTTCAGGACTAGTTATGACCATCAACTCAGTAAATGGATCTGCACCCCGGTACCTGCAGGACCAGATCACTTGCTACACTCCAGCCAGACTTTTCTGTTCCTCTTGTCTTGGTGGTCCCACACATATGAGGTCCAGAATCAATGGGTTGAAGGTTCTCAGTCCTGGCTCCAATGTAGTAGAATGATCTTCCTTTCTTTGTCACTCAGATTTGCTGAATCCCTGAACCCTCTCTGACTCCCTTCTGTCTCGATCTCCTGTTTACTCCATAACCTTTCATACATCATCTGTTTATTTATATTCAAACCACTCAAATGTTCCCTTTGAGTTTGATTTGACTCAAGGCCACTTTGATTAAATGAATTGAATAATTCTACAACAACACTTGCATGTGTTGTTTCATTATAAACACTGCTTCACCGAGTTTAACGGATATTTGCCAGAATTTTTAGGTTAGTACCGGAGGAGGGAATAACTTTTCTTGGACCTCGAAGCTGAGTTCTGTGAAACTGTGATCTAAAGGTGGGCATTTGTGCCCCCTGTTGTTAGTTGTTGGTTACTGCAAGTCCCCGCCCGACTATTTTTCACTATATACCGGGTGTTACTGTGATGTATAAATGGTGCCCACAATGAAAAGTGACTTCCAGAGAAATCACTTCTTGTCTTTACTGCTTCCAGTGATCATGTTTGCTCAGTTGTTAAATTGCTCTGTTCTGTTAATTGGTTGTTTTATGTCCCACCTTAGGATGTTTAAGGTGGGACATAAAGGGAAAACAGGATACAGCCACGACTGACAGGATGCAGCAAACCATACAGATTAAGTGAAAAGAACAGGCTCGACAGCAGTCCATGTTTCCATTCAGGATGTCCTGGAATGCAAAACTGTGGAATTCGAGACACGCCAAATTGTTTGCTCCTTCTTGAGTTTAAAAGACTTCCTTCTCTTTTTGGGTCATCCAACGGATTGACTACATACAAATGTTTGTGGTTTAAAAGTGTGTTATTCACCTGGACAGATGGGAGATGGTTTTCCACAACCCCACACAAGCACATACTTATCAGCTGACACTGCACATTATTAGTTACATCGGCATGCGCGTGTACATTTGTTATTCATTTTATGAATAATGGACATGGTAGCCAAATATTATATAACACATTCTGGCAGTTTGAAGATGTGTAATTTTTTGCAATGTTTATTAAAGAGTACAAAGTTTATGTGTGAAAACCAGACAGAGAATGACACTTAGACACGGGTATATAATCTTCGATTGAGCTCTGCTAATTAAATTTGTTTACTTGTTTGTCCTGAGTAAGAAAAGCAGTTTATGAAAATGAAGAGAAGATTGTCAAGCAAAGATTTTCAGTTTTGCTCGGAAGCGTCAGAACCATTTTTAGTGGGCTGGTCCAATTATAGGCAGACCCCAAAATCCCTGAAAAGTCTCACTGGTCTCATTATAAGAGGTGGAATGGCGTAGGTGAGAATGGCACATTGTGTGCGCAGAATGAAGGCAGACACTTGGACAATGGGAACGTCAACATTCTAAGGCCATCGTCTGAGGTCTGTCATCCCTAGTGGGATCACTGCACAAATGGTCCCAGTCAGTTCAGCTGGGAACTCTCAACATTTCATTTCAAATACCTCACAATGAGATCTTTTCAGTGCAGTTGGGGAAATTGATACAAATATAGCCTACATTACATTATCCATCATAATGGAAGCCTATGAGGTACATCAGATAAGGTCATCCATTTCATAACTTATGTTATGAATTCCAATTTCTTGCTGTTAAGCAAATGAAAATCTCTGCAAATTTTCTACTAGGCTGTGGTGAATTTAAATATTTTATGCTTTGTCATACAGCTCAGGACTGCCTTAAACTGGAATGCATACTTTCCTTATTATTAAAAAATTGGTTTCCTTCTCTATCCTAAAACTATTCCTCTGCATTGAGAGACAAGTTTGTGTGCCTACCACCTACAACAAGAGATACCGTTTGCCTATCCACTAGACAGTAATATTGCACATAGGTTGAATATTTGCAGTAATTAAAATCCGGAATGTATTTTAAAAAAATACCTAATGCACAAGTAATTGCATCTCAAAAGCAGGTTGAATTACCTTCAATGTCGCTGTAATGATTGTTGCAGCTGTTAAAAATGATAAAACGAAAGTTTTCTTTGTTAATAGTTATGTGGTAAGTATTTGCAGTACTCTGAAAATCTACGAAATTTCAAAGTGTTTGAGCTGGGGGACCAGAGCACCCCGAGGAACCCACAGTGACAACATCCAAACTTGGCACATACTGAGCTGGATTGGAACGACACCCAAACGGCCGAGGCACTGTGAGGCAACAGCGCTTCCCACTGCGTTACCATGACAACCCCTTCCTAACTATTAAAATTAAAAAATGAGAGGAAATTAAAAACGAGATCAGACCTCCTAATTTGTGTTGAAAAACCTTAATTCAAACAAATGCATACGTCAAACTGGTTATATGCAGCATGTTTGCATGACACTGTTTCATCTCCATCAGTTGTGTTGAAACCTACAATCAATACAGTCATGTGAATCAAAACCTGTAATTAAAGGGACAGACATCTAGTGCATACATAATAATGTTAAAGATGTTTGCTATTAATTAAATGTTTGATTAAATAAATGGTTCCAAAGGTAAGCTCGCAAAACTGGATGAGTTATACAATGTCAGTCCTGAACTAAAGAAACTCACCTCCTCTGTTGCAGCAATGGAAAGGAATCTAAACAGTTTAACTGATTGTTTCAGTAACTTTCAAGCTTGTTTCGCTGGAACTGAACACAGGATCTCTGCTTTTGAGGGGTCTTGAACAAATTACAAGCTAAATCAAGTGAAAGGCTAAACTGAACCAAGTGAAACTGGATGAAGTGAAGGCTAAAAACTGCAACACCAATCTTAAAACTGTGGGTTTAACTTAGAATGCTGAAGGAATTAGACTTCTTAAGCAATTTCTGCAAGTTCAACTACATATCTGGGTGAGAATGCAGGCTGATTCTTCTCCTGTTGAGATAGATTTCGTCAGCAGACTCCCTTGCTGCACCCCAGCCCGAATGACTGCCCAAAGAGCACTATGGTTCAATTTCTGCAATTTCAAAAAGAGCGGATGATAAAGAAGACATCAAAAGCCACAGCAAGGAAACGCAACAGCAGTTTTAAAGATTCCCGTCTGTGATTCTTCCCCCTGTACGCCAGTTAAAATTATGCAGAGAAGACACAAATTTAATGAGATTGCCAAATCTTTGAAGAAAGCAACATCTGCCTGGCTTTCATGTTTTCCACTGACAGAGATGTCTACATGAATGGAAGATTTGCATGCTTGACTGCTCAATGTTTGCTGCCTATTATCTAGCAACTGAAAAGCTGAGACTGATTCACATAAGTATATTTCAACAGCTGGTTCTGTTCTGTTTCTTTTCAGGTTTCTGTTTTTTTTATGGACTTTAATGTTCATTATTGTGCAATTTACTTGTTTGAGAGGGTTTACCCTTTGTTTTACCTATGGTGGGCTATAAAGCAAAGGTGTAGTAGGGGTGTTTAGCTAGGAGTTTGGACATGCAATTCCTACCTGGCACCTGTAAATAAAGTGATCACTCATGCTCTCTGGGGGGTTAGCAGGGTTTTGTCTATAGCCTGGTTCTGAAATTTGGCATTTTTCTCTTTCTATCCTTCTGTGCCCCCCTGCTTTATTTTACGTTTTACTCTACTGGGTCATGTGTTAATTCTTGATTTTGACATATGATAAAACTGGGGTTACATGACTGTTTTATGGTCTATCTAAACTCATTACCTGGGATGCTAATATATTTAAAAGTACAAGGATTTACATTTGTTCAAATATTTTTTAACTAAATTGAACATGTTTGCTCTGAACTGAAAACTTATAAGGACCTGCAATAGTTTTACTTTAGTTAGCCTTAATAATTTAGTAGTATTTGTTTATATATACAGTACCGTGCAAAAATGTTAGGCACCTGTGGGAAAAATGCTATAATGTGAGGATGGTTCCAAAAATAAGGCCACAAATACTTATTAGTCAATAAACCTTCTAAAAAGTGCAGTAGACAAAAAAAAACCTCAATCAAATCAATATTTGGTGGGACCACCCTTTGCCTTTAAAACACCACCAATTGTCTTATGCAAACTTGCATGCAGTTTAAGGTAGAGGTTGGTAGGTTCTTCCAGACATTTTGAGGACCTGGCCACAGTTCTTCTGCAGACTTTGACTGTCTCTGCATGTCCTCCCAGACTGACTTGATCATGTTGAGATCAGGGCTCTGTGGGGACCATACCATCTGTTGCAGGATTCCTTCTTTTTGCTGAAGATAGTTGTGTATGACTGAGATTGGGTGTTTGAGGTCATTCTCAGGCTGCAGAATGAATTTGGGACCAATCAGAAACCTCCCTGATGGTAGATAAGAATCTACCTGTACTTCTCAACAGACATTGAAGATGCATGCCTAAGACTTTTGCACAGGACTGTACTTGATTTTAACTTTGTACAATGTGCATGGATGAGCCAAGTGATTAATTTTCTTCTGTTTGTAAAAATTAAGATTTGCACTTAAGACCACTCATATGAAGCTGAACTCCTTCTTGAATAATGTAGTTCTTGGGCAACTTTACTTGGTCACGCTGTTGAAATATTGCACTTTTTTGGCTCTCCTTGCTGCTCCTGTCTTTATGTTGCTGTGCTGCTGCCGTAGCTGCTGAAACTCTGCTGCATGTTTTAGGGCTGCGGTAGGAAGCCAGTGGTTCCTGAGAAACCCGCACAAACACAGGGGCCCGCCAACTCCGCTGCACTCTCTCATTCGGCTTCATCGCAGCAGATGGCGCCAAGGACAATTTTCTTACACTTTTTCTCTACTGCCTAAAGGCAGTTCCTAGAACATAGTGTTTCATAGCCAAAATACTCATTCTCAAAAGCAAATAAACATTTCATTGTCCCCAACACTGCAAAATACAATTGTTATACAGTTATATATAAGGATTTAAGTAATAGGAGACAAAATAATAAATGTATTTTTAGTTATGACACTGTCAACTTAGTTAAGACTTTCTGAATTATTTAGAATGGCCACGATTCCAGAGCAAAATATTTATTTCACATATGCTTTTTGTTAAGTTCCAAAAATTTTTCCAGTGATGGCACAAATATTGAAATTAAGTAAATGCCCTAACAAAGTAAAGTGTAGCAAAACATATTTTTGTACAGTATGGTAAATTAAAATGGCAAAATAAAACCAAAAATACTGGTAAAAAATTGGTAGTTTACTGTAAGGTTACACATACAAAGAATTTCAGTCAGCATGTATTTTTTCATATATTACTGTAATGACTGATCTCCAGGCCACACTTTCTCATCAATATCACAACTTATTTTTTCAAATCAACATACGATGAAACCTCTTGCATGGAGTATCATCCTTCATCAGTCTTCTGCAGGGAAGTCCTATTGTCATTTTATTTGAATGTATAGGCAGTCACATTCGCTGCTCCCTACCCCTAACACCGCCCTCCAAAATACTCAACGAACACCTCCCCATTCGTCTCACAGCTGCGCGTTGCTACTGTCTTTCCTCCCTTTGTTTCATCTGGAAGTCATTTCAACACATTGATGACCCACTGATTTAGTGCCAAAGTACAGGTATCCCCTAGTTAAGACAATAATGTGTTCCTGAAAATCAGATCATGTCGCGAATGTAACAACCGTTATGGCTCAAACTTTGAAAATTTTCCACACTCGGATTTTGTTACCTGTCAACATGAAAACTCAGACTCATTTTTGGTCGTAATTTGGTATTTGATATTAAATTATTTCACTCATATATGCAAAAAAATCATAAGTCAAAAACCTGTATCTTGAGGGATACGTGTTCATTCTTCTTCACACAAGGAGAAAATGGAACACTAGTTTCTGTGGCACAGTGGCACCATAACTAGTGTTTCGTCTCACAAAACCTGGGTAGTGTGAAAGGACATGGGTTTTAACCCCACTCAGACTGTGTGGAGTTTTCGTGTTCTTCGTGTTTCTGTGGGTTTCTTCCCACTGACTAAAGACGTGTTTCAGATTGACTGGAGAGTCGACAAAAAATTCCAACGGTGAGTGTGTTACATTGTTTTGGAGCGCAGATGAGTTAATGACTTTAGTGTATCTAGCACTATCATCTTGGATAAAAATGTGTCAGTTAAATATTACATTATGTTGACTGCAAGTCCCTTTGGAGAAATCTAACTGCTAAATGAATAAAAGCAAATGATTTATTGCCTATTTCTATGTGCAGGATGACAGAAACTGAGCTACATATTACTAGGATTGCATGACTGTTTTACAGTATTGTTTCCATGTAAAATTTTTTACCTGGGATGTTAATATAATTAAAAGTAGGAGGATTTACATATGTTTAAACTTTCTTAAACTAAATGGAAAAAATCAATCTTCTCAGCAAAATGAAAACTTACAAGGACTTGTACTAGTTTTATATTCATAATTTTGTAGAAGTATTTTTTATATTCCTGATGTTAACTGTGTACAAACAGTATATGGATAAGCCAAGTGATGAATTTTCTTCTGTGTGTAAAAATTAAGATTTGCACTGTAAGACCCCTCATACGACCCTGAATTCCTTATTGAATATTCGACCTCTTGGGCAACATCACTTGGTCACACTGTTGAAATATTGTACTTGCTTGCCAACCCTTACGTTCAAAATGGAGACTCGAATACACAGGATTGCAGTGATCTTCAGACTGCTCGGGGATCAGTTTGCAGTTCTGGAGACAATACAGCCTTGGACTCTTTCGGCTTTAGGTGGGCAGGGATTTATGAAAGTCATAAGTCAAAGACCGGCATCCGGAGGGACACCTGTACTGTGCAGCACGTGATTTACACCTGTGACGTGAAGCTGGAAGCGGGTGTCATGCGTGGCCAACTATGAAATCTGCTACTCTGTTCCGTTTACACATTATATAACTAATACTGCTGCTGAGAAATTTACTTAAAACTTTGAAAAAGGATGACTTGTTTACAAGCAATGAAGATACATGCGGTCTTTTTCGGGATAAGCCGAGAGATTTAAAAAAATTCAGTTAACGTTTTGCTAAGTGTCCTTAAATGGGGGAAAAACGGCAACATCTAGTTAATCTCGGCTTTAGCTCCCCGTCGTCCCAGTTTATGACAGCAGGGGACGCGAAAACGCCATTTTTCTCACCGCGCTGTTCTGTACCGAGTTGTTGAATGAAACTCGGCGCCGGAGCTCCGCAGTCACCATGGTGGCAGAGCGCTGTGAGCCCCGCTGATCCGCCCGCCCGTCCGTCTTCCCGTGGACACTGATCACACATCGGGCTTTTCTGCCGACGGACTCCACTGGACAGAACTGCACTTTCAGCCACCCGAATGGAGGAGTCTGTAGGAACTGGATTTTAAACCGCGGGGACGTCGTTTTATTCCCGACGGGAAGCTGGAATTGTTTCAAATGCGGAATGCTCTGGGAGAGCAGGCTAGCTAGCGATGCTAACTGGCTAGCTAGCAGCCATTCCTCCAGCTCCCGCACACTCGCGCAGGGGCCGTTTCAGTCGTCTCCTTCGTTCAGATCGAAGATAAGGTCTCACCTTCATTTTATCTGAGGAAAAGCCCTGCATTTTGGAGAGAGACACAGCTCGCCGGGTGTCGGACAGGGGGGTGGGGGGTGGGTGTTCGGGCGCCGTCGCAGGGACCGGGGTCCCCGGGGCTCCGCGTTTGGCCTGGACCCACCGCCCGCGCCCGAGAAGCGCTAAAGAAGCTCAGAACGACTCGAAAACGCTTCACTGTTGTGATTCTGCCTGAGCAAACAGTCCCTGTCAGCTGGGTTTGCTGTAGCCGCGGTTGTGTAACCGGGCAGAATGGCGTCCTACGTGGATAACCGCTTTCGGCAAGCGGTGATGAAGAACCCAGTGGAGAGGACGCAACAGGTCGGCCCGGACGCCGTTTTCTACTCCTTTTAAACTTTTAGAAACACACCTTTCCCGAAAGCAGCGCGTTGGGAGCACAGGGGAGTGGAAGAGCTGTTTTTAACCGCATGTTGTGGTTCAGGTGCCCGGCCGTCGCGGGGATGATGATGACGGTGATGACGACGATGACGACATTGAGCTGAAGGCCAACGCAACCTCACCTTTACACCTGTATTATTGCTACACGCAAAAACACACCTGAGTGTTTGGAACTAACATAACGCACACCTATACACCATTCACACACCTCTGAGTGTTTGAGACAAATTCTGTTTTTCCCTTCTCTTGCAGTGTCAGATGTCCTTAAAATGTTTTGTTTCCGTACCTGGAAGTATCGTTTAATGCTATTAATATTTAAAACAAAACCTTTAAATTGGATTTTGTTGCAGGGAAGGCTGAATCTGCAGGTTACGAGCTGAACTGCAAGTTCAGCATGGAGCACTCTGTTAATCACTAACAGATTCTTTTTGCACTGGCATCTTGTGGTGTGTTTCCTCAGCCGGCTTTGTGTGCTGTTCCCCCACCCCCCACACTGCCGAGTGTATATGGTTAGTTTATAAGTAACACTGTCAAACTTAATAGCAGGGATGTCGGATTCTTTCTAGAAGGATGGGGTTCGGCAGCAGCTGCTGGATGGTGACATAATGCGCCGGCTGCTGTGACAGCCGTGTCCCACAGTTCCTGCTACTGCACCCTTGAGAAAAGCTCCCAACACCAATTACCGCAGTCAGTAACTAAGTTGTGAATTTGTTAAAATGGTCGGTTTGAGTTAAAAAAAGAAAAGATCAGGTAAAACGGTAATTTTTAACAGCGTAAAATATAGTTTAAGATTGAAGCTGGGAAATGCACTGCGTTTGTAGAGACCTCAGCAATGCAATGACAGCCACGTCTGAAACGTCTGCCAATGGAAAGATGTGCCACTTGGTGAAGGCGCAAAGTGTCCCGGTGGTTTTGTGTTCCTCATTTGTGTAACTGTAACTGTGTTCCCTTAGTGGCGATTTTGGAAAATGTCGTGAAGTTGTTTCAATGCTGACTGACTTCACGATGGACTGAATAGGCTTTGTTCAAACACAGAATGTTTTAAAATGTAACACCGTAGGGTGATTAAAAAAATAAATGAACACTTCCATAAATGTATTACTAAGTATCATATGAGCATGTAGTTCAAACAAATTTATAAAGCAGCTCAGTTTTTTATTAAACTTCCGAATGCTCAATTTACTACATGTGCTCATACGATACTGAGTAATACATTTTTTGAAGTGTTCTCTTATTTTCAAGTCGCCCATTAATTTTTCTGACTGACTTTGCAAATTGGTTTAGACTACGTGCTCATATGATGCTTAGTTATTGAGTTATGTGAAAATATTCAGTTCTTTTTGAATCACTGTCTTGAATCATAGTAATGATAAAAAGGTCAGTAATATAAATGCTTTTTAAGGTATCAGTTTATGTCCAGAATAAGCTTTATATCTATAAAAAAAAAATGTACATCAGTGTTTGTGTGCTTACCCAATTCACATGGATAACATGGTGAGGTAAAAGTACTCTGTTATAGATGATTTTGAAAAGTGCAAGGCATTAAAGCTTTTTTCTTAGTAATAAGCAATATTCATCATTATGAACTGGTTTTTGTTAAACTGGGACATTCTTGTCTATTTGAAATCAAACAAGGCTGTTATTCATCTGTGTTTTTTGTTATGAGAGAGGTGTGGAGTCAGTCCTCCATAAACTGCTAATAGATGTGGAGGATGGTCCGGTGGTCGGTCGATATGCTGCACACAAGATGCACACCGTATCCTACTCTTTGTCTCAAATGGTCAATTGTAGCAGGACCAGCATTTTGTCTGGTGACTCATGCCACTGTCCGAAAGCAGTGCTGACCCTTTTTCTGCCCCACCGTCGTGTGGCACGTTATTGCCGAATATGCTTTTTTTCTAAATGCCTTTTCCCAGTCACACCTGAAGTGTGTATGCTGTTTGTTGTTTAGCATTTTGTTTGTTAATCACACAAACAAAAGTTGATTTTACCTCATCTCCATTGCAACTTTGCTGTGTATGTGAAATAAGTGCGGCATTGGACCGTGGGTGGAAAAATTGCCTTTTAACTGCTTCTATGACGTCACTTTGCAATGAAAGGGCTCGGTTTGTTTTGCTGGTGTTTAACTGAGGTCCATAGATGAATATAAATAATGCATAAGACAAACATTATTTGCTGTCCCGGCAGCTGGTCTGATAAATACTATAATGGGTCACTGTAGTATTGCTATAGTCATTTTCAGCTGTTGCGTACAGCGTATGTTTTCAGCAGGTGTGCTGGAAATTATGATTTTTCTTTTTTATGTTGCTGTAAAGGAGAAAATATGAAAGTGTTACAAAAAAGTGCCTCAGCTGTCTCTTTCTTCTGTCATCTAACTGCCATTAGATGGAGGAGTGGAGTAATTCACAGTCAGAATGACAAGTGACTTCCTTATAATTGAATACTTTCATTACCTGTTTGCTCTTTACCAAATGGTCAGTCGTGAGGCAGGCAAGCCAACTGGCTCCAGTCCAGGTGATCTTGAAAGCACCTGCTTATCCTTTCTGGAATTGAAAATCATTTCCTGTCATATTTTCTGTTACTGTTAGGGTTACAGAAATAGTGTAGTCTTTTATGAAGAAGAAGGAAGAAGGAGAAGAAGGGAAAAACACTTCTCAGTGTAGACCTCTGTTAATTGTCAGCTGTGGACTGACTGATAGTTGTTCTTGTGCTACACGGTTACCCATGAGTTAAACTAGTAAGTCGTACTATGCCGTACGTTCACCATTGTAGGCAGCAGGTAATTTATTGGTTAAGGAACGGCCTTGTAACTTGGAGGCTGCTGGTTGGAGTCCCACTTCCACGTTTGAATAAAGTTCTTATTTGAACTGAACCAGTAAAATATACTTAATGCACTGTTGTACAAATGTGTAAGATTTGTCACTTTTGTTTTGGAATCAAATCACTGTGGATTAGAGCTTCAGCAAAACAACTAATTGATATAACTGTCAGGAATGATTTCTGCAAAAGCCAGTTTTATTTGGATTATAACTTAAACGTGGGTGAATGTGATGCAATTTTTTCAAGAGGTTTTTTCATCCGACTTTACTTCCTTTGTTTTGCATATTGAATTTGAGAAGCAGGTTTCTGTCTATATATAATACCATCTGCATACTATGCAATGTGGGTATTTGTGACCCATGACTGGTTGTGTCTGCCAAGACCTCTCCGTGTGCCTGTAAGCAGAAATTGGCCAGTTGTGCTTATCACAGTCCTGGTTTTTACAAGCACTTCTACAAATGACAGTTGTCAACAACATTTTTGCCAACATAGCCTGTCATCCTAAAGCTTTGAAAATGCATATACAGAGATCTTTCTGATGATATCACCAGGTCTCTGACCTCATCTTCTATCCCAGTGCTATTTCAACGAGGGTAAACCTCACCCGCATCTTGCAGCCTCCCTGGGCCTTTAATCGATGCTGAAATTTACTGTGCAGAAAGTGACCGTCTATTTACACTATATTGGCAGCACTTTCACAGTGCTGCTGTGGTGCAGATGATGTCACACTCAGTTAAGTTCCCCTTGTGAATAATGGTTTCACTTTTAAAATGGTTCTCTAGTCATGGCACTTTGTGAAATCTGTGAGCTTAGCTATCATAAAATGTGCTCTTTTCTTAATTGTTGTGGTATCTGTTTCAGTAGGTGGGCTGCAGTAATGAACAGGTCTCACCCTCATCCCTGCCTCCCCCCCACCTCCGCAGTGTTTATTTGCAGTGCCAGTGCACAACAACAGCTGAGGTGCTTTATGTGTATTTGTGGTGTTAGGAGCCAAACCGTGGCCGTTTAAGTCTGTGTATTTGCTACTTGCTGTCCACTTGGCCTCAGTTGGCTTTTAAATGTTGAAAATGCAGTTGCCCTGCAATTGGCTTGTACTCTTGTACATCTTGAAGACATTGTAAAGCTTTTTTTTTTGTCTGTGGTTTTTGTTTTTGCTTTCCATTTGTGTAAGGTCAAGGGTTATTTCAAGGTTTAACTTTGTCATTCTGCCTTATAAAGTAGTTGTCTGTTTACTGTACACTATAGTCCTCTCATGCAACCTGGCAACACAGGATGGCACAGACAAATTTAATAGATGAGTTGATGGATGGAAATAGACAAATAATGAATAATGATAGTGCCTGTGCTTTCCAGAATTCAGCAACCTGACAGCCTGTGGGGGAAAAAGCTGTTCCTGAACTTGCTGATGTTGGCCCCTAGACTGCAGTAGTATCTTCCAGATGGCAGGGGTGGAAACAGATGCTTGCAGGGTGAGAGGTGTCCTCGGTGATGATGCGAGCCTTTCTGACACTCCGCTTGTTGTAAATGGACTGGATGGTAGCAATGAAGTCCTAGTGATGGATTCGGCAGTCTTCACTACTCGCTGCAGAGCTCCACAGTCACATATAAGTCCAACTCTGTTCAGTTTTCTTAGGAAGTGAAGATATGGTTTTAAAATATTCTAGATTTTATTCTAATACTATACTGTTGTCTAATACTGATGTCCAGTTTCCATAATGTGGCTTGAATTATGAAAAGCAGACCATTACAGGTATTTGACAACAAATGCAAATTATAATGAGACCTCAACACAGTTAGTTCAACATAATTTCAGTTATTGATCATTCCTTAAATAGTGCCAAAAAGGCTAATTAATCGGTTTGAATGGAAACCATCTTACACGATATTGTTATTGTTTTGATTCGCCGTTGTATTCCTAATACTTTTCCATCAAAGTAAACTTAGCAGCACTAGCAATGCCTAATATTTGTCACAGTGTTGCAAAAATGTGTGCAGCTTTAGCATAATAACAGCCTTATGCAGAAAAGCTGCAGGTACAGTTTAGCAATAATGAGTGATGAACAAAAGGGATGATAACTTTTAGGTTGTTGAGGAACAATTTTCAGAATTGGCTCACAGTTTAGACATTTGCCAAAGCATGTTTTAGTGTTATTGTTCAATATTTTAATGTGGAGTGTTTGTAGTTCATGCATCATGGTTTTTCATGACCTGCCTATTGGTGAATTGTTGCCACCAAAAAAAAAAATGTTGACACGTACAAAAGCATTTTCCTTTAACTCCTATTATTCTTTTTTTAGCTGACACTTTTGTCCATGTTGACTTACTATGTTAGGTATTCATTGTGAACTGCTGCTGTCAAGCACAGTTGGTGCATGACTGTAAAAGAACCTGAAACGTGAAATCCCGCTTCTTTCTGCCCCCTCCCGTGCATTGTTGTCTTCCTTGTCAGCGATACATGTGGCAGAAGTGGCAGCTCATTATTAATTGACCTACGCTGAGGAAGTAGTTTCAGCTTGGAATGTGCGGGGAGTTGACCTTGTTCTTGTTCTGGATTTCAGTGCAAAAAAATGTAATAAGATTCCTGATGAGTTATGATGTGTATGCATGTTATGCTGGTTATGGTTTAATAGATGTCACAGTGAAAAGGGCTTCAGATAATGAACAATATTTTTTGAAGCATCAGTCTATATTTTAGCAGGCCTTCCATCAAGTCACCTTGCATCAGATTTGCATAATGATTGGCTTGCTGCCTAGTGACCCATAGCACTTTCCTGTTAATACTGACCTTGTGAACATATTTTATTTATTTTCTTTACCTGTCCTGCTAGCTCTGGTTGATTTTCTTCAGTCTCCTGATAGAGCTTGGCCCTTACTTACTACTCTCTCAGGTACTGACCAGTGTACCAGCCAACTGACCTAACTATAGAGGTTTGGGGGGGGCTGTGTTGCGGAATGCATCAGTTCCAGGGCCTGCAGGAGGTGTCATGGTTAGAACCATTGCCTTGCCATCAAATCCAAAATCCTGCTGTTGTAGCCTTGATGAAGGTAATTTACCCTGAACTGATAAGTAAACATTATCTAGTTGTATAAATGAGTAAATCATTTCAAGCAGACAAAACTCACATTGTAAGTTGCTTTGGAGAAAAATGTCTAAAACATTAAGCAATAAATAACAAATGGAATACATTAATTTCATATGCCTCTTAGCTTGGATTTGGTCAGACATAGATGGTCTCCAAGACATTGCAGTTAGTATGGAGCATGAAGTAATTTGCTGTGTGACAAAATACCAAAGGCTGGGCGGGGGGAGGGAACATAACTGTCCTGTCCTTGGCAGCACAGACAGTTGCTGCTTGCCAAGGTGACATTGGGAGCAAAGACAAGCTGGTTCTCAGCACAGAGGCCAGGCCAGAGGAAGCAGAAAGGCAGAGCTGAGAACACGGGGTGCCGTGGATATGTCGCTATGAAAGGAATGTGCTTGTGTAGTCCCCCCCCCCCCCCCC